>JBCFXI010000674.1:76341-122351 GCA_038496175.1 Ampulex compressa
GTTTCGCTCCTGAGTTTGTAATCAATCTAATTTTGCTGGTGGTAGATCAAAATTGATGATGTTGATAGTAGAAGTGAGTAACGATAATGCGTTGGACAAGCCTTTACATTGGTCATACATGATTCAAAACAATATTCTTTGGGTGGACAAATTAGTTATTCCGCCGACAAAGTGTGAGAAACGTTGCCCGCAATTACGACCATTGGCCGCCTTCGATTCTTATCGATCGATTATTGCCACCGTGCTCGTCGATCGTGAAATTATTTTGTCCCCGTCGGAGACTTATCGGCACCGAGGCTTTCGAGAATCATGTAACTCGCAATACCGCAAGGTGATACTTTCGCGGATAAAAAATCCGTGAAATGTCGGGTCGTTTGACAGCCTTAAAAATGGCCAGGTACGTACTGCTGGTATAATTATACGGATATACGTACCTTATATTGCACTTTACAGCTCGAAGATAAATGGCCCGATCCGTCAGGAATCGCGTGACGCTTCGCAATCGTACCCTTTTAAGATCAAAATTACATCCGCGCGACAACACCGGCATAATTGTCGCGAAAAAGCACCGCCAAGCAGGCAATGCACATGGTCGCCACTGGTACATCACGCTTAACGACCCCAAAAACTTTGTATAATATCCTGCATCTTTTAACATTAAACCTACCAGCCACTCTCTAGACATATTTATGTGTACCACGTACATGCTTAACAAAAAAGGATATTATGAGACATGTTGACTACAAACTGTCCTTTTGCTCGATGTATTGTGTAATATATGTAATTGGTGTGGTCTTCACGAACATATATGCTATATATTTTACAATAAAGGATATTGAGATATCGATAAATCGATAAAATGATTCAGGCTCTGCGGTAGAATCATCTTAAAGAATTTTAACCGCTTCGCTTTTAGGTTGAGTGTTAAATGTTTCCACAATACTGTATTCAATGGGTATAAATACCTTTACTGAATATTACTAAAAGCGCCATTGCGCCATCGCTATCATTCTGTGTACCAAAATACTTTCAAGAAAACGTACAAAACCTTCGAAAAATACCTTATGAGAGTTATGAAGGAAATTAGGTATATAAAATAGCTGCGAATAATCATAGGTCCAGCTTGGGAGATTTTCACTGAGAGAGTTTTGCAGAAAATTTGGAATCCATGAAGAATATTCTACAATATGTTATTTAAATATTTATCTCGGTATCTCGCGGTACTTTTTATAGAATATACCACAACTATTCGCAGCGCTTGGAAAACATATTCGCGTCAGTAAGCTTCGGCGATGCAAAAAGCCTCGTGAAGGACTTTGAGGGTTCTAAAAATTTTACACGCAGTCCGGCACGTCGATTATCGGCACACAAAGCTCTATCGAATTCACGATATACCGGTACACTCGATCGCCATTAATCCATCGCGGCGGTGCTCATCGAACCGACAAACGCTACAAACCGTTTCAAACGCCTCGACAAAACTCTCCACGTTCCCGTATTCGACCACCGCGGCTGCGAAAGTTCGCAGAACGATTTGTCGCGTGACGGACCAAAAACCGCTCTGGGGTCCAAGCACAGGCCGTGGCAATTATCGTCGGTGAGATACGTGTCTGGCATAATGCAAACCGCGCAGCTCGATGATAAACGAACCGATACGCCAAGAAGCCAACGGCTCGAACGACGCGGATAAGCGACTTTCGAGTAATCGATCGTCCACCAAAACGCGGCTATTGCCTTAAGAAGGCGGTCATCGAGTGGAGTGGAATACTAGTTTTTCGCTCCAAGTTCGCCAGACAATTTGATGGCATATATGTAATAATGCTCGAAGATAAATATAAAATGGCAAAATACTTATCTATCATAAAAAAATATTTATACATGTACCTTAGAATAATTCACCTACTGCTGCGCGGAGTAACTTTATCCAATAATTAATTAAGTAATAATTGCAACAGAACAATTAATCATATAAATCGAATACTCACTCTTCAAAGAATTAGCCGAAGTATCCCAATCAAAGTATTTAATTCTTGAGAACACTTCATCGATAGAAAAGAAATCTCAAATCCCAAGATGGTGAGTTCGATTTGCGAAAGGATCGATCCAATTGACTGAGAATTCAATTTCATTTACAAAAAGCTAAATTCTAAGTGCAAACGGCCGAATTTCACATGCAAAAGGCTGAAATTCGAGTGCAAAACCTGTAAAAGTCTTCCGTTATTAATTCGCATTAGTTTAATAGGCACGAAGGTAGAAGAGGGCGAGGAGCCGTGGCAGGGGGAGAGAAAGAGAGCGCCGGGGGGGAGGGGGGAATAAGGTCACGCCAGAAAGTGAGTAATGAAGGCGGTTTATCTCCGAGGAGTAACTAGCGGTGTTCGTGTAATGGGGGCATTCATCAACGCGATCTCACATCGCCTTTCCGTTCGCGTTTCAGAGTCTCATGACGATTTGCACTACCGGCCGACGGTGAGAAACGGAGCCCAGGCCGATTTCTTTCTGCGCCCCGCCATGGAAAACCCGTTGCCACTTTGCCACGGGGAGATTAATGCCCGTCGAAGCGGCCTTTTCGGCGCCGGCGCGCTTATTAATTCTTATTTTCGCGCCCCTCCTCCTCCCATGCCCAGAAAGGAGAGGAGTGGCGGGGTGGTGGATTAATTTCTCCCCTGAATTTATGGCCACGCGGATTATTGCGCCGGTGCCGATTTTCCGGAGGCGGGCCGCGGATTTAGGATCGTTCCTTCAGGACTCGGGAGCATCGTTTCGTCGCCCTGTCCCGCGGGATCAACGGCGTGGATTTCGGGAGCGTTTGTCAGATGCCAAGATACCCCTTTGATCGATGTACCGAGCGAAACGAGGGCCCTCCTCTGTACGTTACTTTATGAAAGCCGCGGAAAGAGCGATTTTTTATGAAATTTTTTGAGGAAGATTCTTTCGAGAGGTAAACTGAGTGGGACGGAAAATACTCTGCTTGCGATAATTGCGAAAAGGGACCAAATTTACTATGAATCTTCGAAACATATTGTCAGCACCCCTCTTAACAAATTCCAAGGATCTACATAATATTGCTTTATATTCGTCTTTAATAAAAAAAAATAAATAAACAATCTATCGTGTATAAACCTTCCCTCTTAATCCTCTTCATCTAAATAATTTTCAAGATAAAAGAGAGTTTCCTCAAATTAGGAGGACTGGCGAGAAATTGAATATTAATGTAACATTTGCCTCGAGCCTGTCGAGCCTGTGTAGTTTTATCAAACCCGCTCCCAAACGATGGATAAACGTTTCCCTCCGGTTTCAAGATACAGCGTACATTTTTCGACAAGCTTTAGACACACCCTGCGGTTTGGCCACGGCATTGGCTTCTTTCTGGCGGAACCGTGAGCTTGTGGCGGCGAGGGGTCAAGGGTTAACGGTACCAAGGCGCAGTGCGGCACCGACAGGAATCAGTTCCGCAAGGATCCACTTCCGTGGCCCAAGAGGGGCTCTCGACGTCATTGTCTACGGCATCATCATCAACAACAACAACAACAACAGCGGCAGCAACAACAACAACAACAACAAAGCCAGCCAGCAACAACCGGCACGATATATACCCGCGGAACACGCAACGAGCGCAGCGGGCAGGCGTATTATTACCGTCTTTTCGCAGTCCGCGCCTCTGTAATTATGATTTTATTTTTATGGACATAAATTATACAGGCTGCCTAGCTGTGTCATTATATGGCATTTTAATTCAAGGCTGTAGACATAATGGTAACCCGCGCCACGGACTGGCTGCTCACCTGCCTTTAGGCGAGGGGCGGAGGCGGAGGGGCGGGGAGGCGGTTACCGGTGGAAAGGGTGGCGGCCACTTTGCCTCTCGTTACCTGTCCGCTCCTGCGTTTATTTCGCCGCTTCCCTCGCACCCTCCATCCCACGAGCTTTCCCTTACGTGCGAACTGACCTCGGAAAATCGTAAGTAGAGTACAGAGTGAATACGATGGGGAACATTCCTCGATGTTCCTAGTTAACACTAAACCTACCAGCCAATTTCTGGATATACTTATGTATGGCACGTATATCCTTCAAGAAAAAGGGTATTAAGGAAACATGTCGATAGGTCGATAGAATAATTCGCATTATGCGGTACAATCATGGAAGATCTTTAAAAAAGCCCTCTTGCGAACTACAGCGATTTTTCTGAGAAGCGACTGATCGGTCGTTTTGTTCGTTTTGCTAGATTTAGCGTTAACGCGTGGTCTTATGGAGCAATAGATTATTTGTTTGCAGCAACGATTTGACGCTCGATAAAGCCACTCTTTATCTATAATTTATCTATATATTTCTGCATATTGTTACAACGGCAACATTGTGAGTTTGCGTTTTTTAGCGCTTGTATCTAAATGTGGAACCGATTTTTGGTTAACGTAGCGTTGATATGAGAGCTTACTTGAGAAGTTATAGTCTATAGCTGATTAATATTAGTATTAACAGCAGTGTAGAATTTTTGTAAAGTTCAAGGTTCGCAAATATGCTATTGGTATATAACAAAGAGGAAGCTCATCGTGCAGAACTCTTCTGTGACATAAGAGTGCACTTATAAACTGATCGTGGAAAATTGTTTAATATCGTTATAATCACGATATCGTAAATTTATGGCATTTGATGTTTGTATCATATTTCCAAAAGTTCTCTATTTGCATCTCATTATATGTACAGGTGCTCATCTATGAGTCTCTCTACTACTGGAAAGGTGCAGAATCTATTATAATTATAAATTTGGCCGATAAACCGGCGCGTATTGCTTAAAAAGGGAAAGCCGGATCTGAAATTTGCGTGGCCGGTGAAAGGTTCACGGACTGTAAAAGACGAGTCGGAAATTACCACTTAAAAATTCAGTGCCCCAAGAATTGGGCGCGCAACGAGAAATTGCTGTTATCAATATGGAGATACGCCTCACCTTATATGCGAGGTGCATTCGACAGCGTACGTGTAAGTAATATTCGTTAAACCGTGTACGACTATAATTTAAGCGCCATTTCACAAACAGAGTACGCTGCCTCCAAGATCCTGCCGATTACGCCAAATAATTATGCCGCGAACCGTTGTTACGCCATTACTACGGCCAAAATTACACTTAATTTGTAGTCACAAGTATACCTCGGATGAGCTTACTTGTGTCAATAATTCGCATTTTCCTCGAAACCGAATTTGCGCCAACAATGTTGCGGAGTTTCTTCCATCGTCGACACGAAGTGCGAGCGATCATCGTACCGAATTGCTCCACGTCGAACGCAAAATTGTCTCAGGCGAGGATAACGGACGGTTACACAAAAAGGCAGTTTCGTTTCTATTATATCCCTCCGAGAAAAATGCTTTGGTATTATTCCATGGCTTCGGTTTCGAGCTCCTAAAGAAAGTAGCCTCGCGAGAACCTGCGCAGAATAGGCCGTTTACACTTTCACGAGGAAGCTGAAATGTCCGAACAAGTTTAACCGCAAGAACGCGATGAGCCACGGCGATTATCATTAGTTGTAAAATGACGGTTAATAGGGGTGTCGTGAAAGGACGAGGCAAAATCGGAGGTACGTTGGCTTTTTGTCGATGAATGGGACGAGGATCAACATGTACGGTAGCCGGTAATACTTGATGTTGCGAACGCACGGCAGAGTGGCAAGCTGTCAGCCCGCCGCCGCGCTGTCAGTCTCCTGTCTGGTTGCTGTCTGTCTGTCATTCACTCGCTCAACCCACTCATTCGCCCATCCTATCTCCCGCTCTTTTTTCGGCGCTCTCCCTCCCGCCCCTCCTCTTTTTTAATCTCTCTCTTTTTTGTGACTGATGTTCAAACTCGTTGGCCCCGTTACACTGGCGGACGTACGCATCTGCCTGCGAAAATATTTTTTCGCCACGGACCGCCGATACCCACCGCGATGCTCGGCGAAATTCGTTCCAGATGCGCTTCGTGCCGGTGGTCCGACAAGTATTTTTGAGCATTATGCCCGTGACCCGCATACGGTGCGATGCAGGCCTCGTGCAGCCGCCGAGGGACTCCTAAGTATTTGCCACTCGCCACCTTATTGCCGCTTGTCCTTGCTAATTCGCTGCTTCGTACCCACGCGTAGAAGGGCGTGTGGAAAGAGCGAGGATTGTTCTTAAACTTTTCCTGCGCCAAGGTAGACCACAATGAAGTGAACTGAGAAATACACGTGTGTTCGGTATTCTTCTTGGTATTCTCCTGGACACTGTCACTTTCGATTTAAGTCGGTGTTAGAATTGCGGTCAACTCGTTTGTTTGTTTATTCTGAAAGATCGATCGTTGCAGTTTCTCCGCGAACCTTAAACTGATTTAAGCGTAGCAATTGATCCGCGCGGCATAATGGCGAAGTGAATAAACTACCTGGACACACGCGCTTGGTTTACGATACTTGTACACCCATGATAATGTTTATCTCAACTTCATTATTTCACGGTTGCAAGTGATATGAAATACGAGAGTTAAGAACATTGAACGATAGCGACATAACGAGCGCGGCCTGTCGCGAAGGAAATTGTCCCTTTAATCCTATTTTGTCCGTAAATAAGAAACAATTCGCACACGCGACGTGAGGGGGGCCAAATAAATTCCAGGCCGTGCAGGTGATCGACGGCGATCCGTCCAACCGAGGCGCATTAAATTAAACAATACCAAATCCAATTTCGCCTAGGCGAAAGAAATGAAAATCCTGGCGCTCAGTCACTGGTATGGCATACCGACCCCTTCGCTCTTTCAGACGGGTGGGGCATAAATCACGCGGATTTACGATCCCAGTTAAAAAGGGTAACGCAATATTTATAGTCATCTCGTGCAGTTACATATAACAAATTGAACTTTTATATAAACGCTCTCACGCCCGAAGGCCCCACTGGCAGGCACAGATTTTAATTATCGATATCGATTTATTGCCAATACATATTAATGCAGCGGCGGGCTACCTCACGTACCGGTGTTTATTCATATTGATGGAACCAGATTGAAACATAAACCGGATATGCAAACAACTGCGATTTTAATCGGCCCGGGCCGCCCGATAAAAAACATTTTACACGGCCAGCCGGCATCAAGGTTTTTCGCCCGGTATATCCCGCTTTTTAATTCATCATTAAACGTCCGCGCTATCCTGGCATTTCGGCGCAGATCGATCCCCGTTAGATCGGACGAACGGAAAATTGATCGGGCCTCCAAAAGGAAAAAGGAAAAAAAAAAAAAAGAGAGGGCGATGGATCCACATGCCCCTTCAATCCTCCAGTTCCTCTTTTCGCTCGTAATTAGCGATTCTATTCGTAGCGCGATTCAGCCAAATGGACATTTTCCCTCGTGAACGAATCGCGGTGATAGAGTGCCGCGACGTCGGCAGGCACGACGGTGCTTTGATCTTCCGAAGACCTGATAGGCCCGAGCCAGACTGACACGATGTATGATGGGATCCTTCATGGATAATGGTGGCCGATCAGGTGCGTCACGGAGATTGTTTGATATACTAGTGCGCCAAAGCACCCGCCAGCTTATACCGGATTGTGCGCTCGTTTAATTTCAGTCCTCCAGTGCTGGAAGCATTTAACCCAGAGCCCACTCTCTAAGCTGGTTTTCGAAATACCGTTATAAATTTCGATCCAGGACTTTCCGGCGAAAGTTTAAGCTCCTGTCCACTAAATTGTCCCGTAATGGATAAATCTGTATATTATTATCGTTTGCCAAATCGGTATATTATCAGATTGCGATTATTGTGCGAGAGAGGGTCTAGGAATTAAAAGATGTAATAAATTGTGATTATAGTATCGGAGTGTGGGTTGTTTGCGTTTAAAAAGGCAAGCGGGTGTTGACGTTCGACTGTTGATAAATGTTACTGGACTATGGCAATGGCAGCGATTAATAGGAGGTTAATTTAATCTTTGAAAGGTTGATTATGGAAAATTAAATTATTGACAATTTGATACCAGGATAAAGGACGATATGATTACAACGCTACGTTACAATCGCTACGATATAAGTTAAATATGTAATATTACGAGTCGCCCTGTAAAGCGACCGATACCACAAATTGGCTTGACGTGTAAATTATAATCATTTACAACTACTGGTTATTGCGAGTTATGCGGATCAAATGCGCTATTTCGACGCTCAGAAGGTAGGGAAATTTCTGAAAATAGAGCATTTTAATAAAAAGGCCTAGTATGAACGATTGCCCTAGTCTAACAATAAAATCCATACGTATAATTCAGCGAAACCGTTCCAAAAGTATTCCTGGGCCAGACAGGCGAATGAACGCTATTATGGAAATCGTATTTTCGATTTGTCGAGTTCTGAATTTGGTCGACAGGAGAGATATCGGTCAATAAATCGGTGGCTTTTTATATCTGCCATCGCGTCCGAATACTCGTATCCAAATATTTAATCGCACACAAACTCGCCCAGTACGAAGCTGGCAATTTGGAAAAAAAGATAAAATGTATACACATATCCACAAGTTGTAGCACACGCTTCTTGAATTAATAATCATGAAACCGCAGTTTAAACGACAATAGCACCTCAACTTAAAACCAGCCAAGGATCGATGGTAAACGCAATGAAATCTGCAGGATATTCGCACTTCCAAAAAGTTTCACTCAATATATAATACTTGCAATAATAAAGCCCAATTAAGACGCTATCAATTAAATCGTTTCGACAGAGACAAGAAGGCCCTTCCGACACAGGGAGGATATAAATCGGAGGGTACCCTCGGATCAATTACCTGGCAAATTATGACAGCGGACACGTACCAATTAAGACATCCAGATAACCAGTTTACGGCGGAGATTGTCGCGCGTAATTCAACTCGGCGTATTCTATCGGCCGTGATTTAATGCCGGACGCGTAATGTGCGCGTGATCCATTCGTCATCGAGGGACCATCCGAGGGGACCGTAGAAGAAAATTGACACCGGACTTGCAAGAAAATAGACCGGATGCACAATAAATCCGCTTTATGATATATTACCACGCCAAGGATACGCGTAAGTACGTCCTGATCGTTTAAACTCCCGACAAGAACAGTCTCTTAAGACGAACCTAACCCTAGCGGAACAGGTACTTCCTTAATTATCAGTAGCAACCATTAGAGAGTAATAAAAAAAAACCAGAAAGCGAATAAAATAAATCTGCTTGACTTTCGCTTATATTATCACTTCTTAATGACAAAACTTGAATAGTATCTTTTGCGCCTCCAACGTTTATTTCCAACGTTTTTAACATCTATCAAGAAAACGAGAGAGAAAGTGATAATCCTATAAAGCAAATATAAAATTTCCATGGGCAAATCGAAGAACAATCGTTATGCGTAAAAGCTTTACAACAACGGTGCTTTCATATCGGCATTAAAATCAAGGAAAAAGAATACAACGACAACGGTGTTATAAGATTTACATTAAGATCAGCAAGAGTGAAGGTCCTCACGCGAAAATGGCCAAGATACGGCAGCGGTCGATGGCAAATAGGCGACAAATCGGGGGGGATGCCAGCTGGACTTTGACGAAGACGTTGTGATAACCGTTGACAAATGTCGCGCAGAAAAAAAAGGGGAGAGAGGAAGAGGGAGAAGAAGGTGGAGGGAAGCGAAGAAGAAAGAGAGAAAGAAAGAGGAATATAGCACAGGGGGGTCGAAACTCGCGACGACTAATGACGCCATCCATTTTCCTTTATATCTCGCGTGACGTTACAAAGGATCGACCATTCGTCCCCTCCGGAGGCTTTGACGCGTATTCACGCAGTAAAAGTGTCCACCTCACGAGGCCTTCCTTTTCCACCGGCGCGCTAACGTGTGGTTTCGTCTGAAGACGTCCGATACCGAGAATATCGTGCATGGAATTCGGGAGGGTTCCCGAGGGGACGCAGAAGCTAATGGCTCCGCCCTGCCTCGAAGCGTTATTACCACTCCGAGCGATGACTCGTGACCCTGGCGTTTGACTCGCGCTTATCGGCGCGTCCGTCATTCCGAATTAGAGAAAAAGTCCTCACGGCGAAGCTCGTTAAGGAAATTGGGACGTCGGGTATCTGCGGGATGAGCTGGACGGAAGTTGGGCGGTTTGGTAGGGCGGAAAGAGCCCTTATCGCGGATATTTGGGGGCAAATAATAGCGTGTATCTGATAATTCCAGTAACGATGGGTGATTCGAGAAGGTGGTTTCTGTATGGCAAGAGGGAAGGTCGATAGAAAGCTAGATTCTAGGTAAGAAATAATCGTTCTATTCGTCGGAACTACGAGGAAATCTCTTCCGCTCGATTTATGCCGATAGACATTTCGCATTGTGGCCTTAAGATTGAAGATGTAAAAACAGTCCGAATTGCAGATAGATCTTTATGACACGTATGGAAGAACAACATAAGATGTTTCATAGAAGAGTTGTTATTGAAGAATTTGCAACACGAATGTCCATTGTTGAAGAAAGTGAATGATATTGATACCACCTATGCTCACCCTTCATCGCGAAAGGTACTAAGTTGTTGTAGAACTAAAACTTCGACGTTATTTTAATATTTCATGGTTTATAAGAACATACAATTTTCTATTGTTTTAAATTTTCAAAATTTCAATATTTTTTTGGAATATTTTAGATAAAGTTTTGAGTTTCGAAAAGCTTTATGCACAGCGTGTGCCGCATTCGCTAATAATGCAACAAAAAGACGTTCGAATATGACTTTGTCAGCAACATTTGGAGCATTTTTTTAACTTCTAAAGCCTTTTTAATTTAAAATCCGTGGTTCAAAATGTTATCGTAAAGTCTTCAGTAAACTAAAAAACTTTAGTTTAAAACTTTAATTTAAAGTCTTCAAATATTGAAGTAATTTTTAAAACTATAAATTAATTTTCTGATTTCTGTTCCGTGAACTTATTGAACAACCTAATGGAATCAAGTTACTTCTTTTCGCTTTCGCAATAAAATCCGACGCGCGGAGCCGCGATGTTTTCCAACGATTCTACCCTAAATACGACAGCAAAATTCGATGTCATCAATAACCTCGCGTCTCGGAGGGCGTCGAAAGACTGACTTTCCAACCAGCAAAATTAATTTCCGTCACGCCTCGAAAGACGTTGCGCGTTACGAACGTCGACCTTCTCGATAAGAAAAATAACGTGTCGAGAAGCGAGCAAATTTTTCGCACGCCTCTTCGCCGCATCCAATGAACGAAAAGGTCGTAAATGCGGCCAGCTCCTGTCGCGAGATTATAGAAACGAAGGTAAAAATCGAGTCCCTTGGCACGATGAATAACTCAGCGGCAATAAAAGAACCGAAGCCCGGGGAGGAGGAAAAGAGAGCAAATCGGATTTCAAGGAACGCACTTGATCCTGATAGGGGATGGCGTACCTGTCAGACCGAACGAGGGAAAAGAAGCGGGACAGGGGAGAGACAAGCAAGGCAATAGCTCGTACGTTTTAATATTACACTACGCTTCAGCCTAGATTTAGCCCCGGGCAAGATGAAGCGAGTGTTTAAATGTAATCCGGAAAGGAGAGAGACGGGGGAAAAGGGCGGAAGGGAAAATCGGATTTCAGCCGACATACTCGAGACCGGTGCCTGATAGCAGACCTGTCAACAAACAGAATGGAACTGGATGTGATAGAAATTGTTTTCCAGGTAGGCAAAGGAGTCCTCGAGCGCACGGATTTCGCCTGGATTTTTTCAGGAGGCTCGAAATTTCAGTTTTCGACGGTATTATAGGAAGGGTGAAGAGCGCTTTTTGGGAATTGAATGGGGGGAGTGTAGAGCCGAAAAGTTACCCGGAATCTTTATACTCCACGGTTATTTCATCCTCACTATCTCTCCACCTGTCAGAGATGGAAGTTATTTACCCGCGGGGAGGAGAACAAAAAAAAAAGAGAAAAAGGGAAAAAAGGGCGAAGCACGGAGGAAAGTCGGTCTTCCCCGAGTGGCGCACTTCGTATGGGGTATGGAATAAAGAATGGAAGCAACACGAAGAATTTCTGACCTCCGCCGGATTGCGATGCGCGCCGTCGTGTTACTCGCCTGAAAAGTCTGATTTGACAGTTGACAAAGTGGATTTACCGGACTGTATCGCAACGCAAACATCGCCACGTACTGCGAGAGAAACTCGGAGAAAAAAGAAACGACGGAGTTATGCCAACGCTAATCGATTAGTGTGAACGTAGGAAAATGGATCGGGAGTAAAAGAAAGAGAACGTAACTTCCAATATTTCCATCCCTTATCTTATAAGATACTTCTACAGTCAAGTATAATAAATATATATGTATGTATGTATGTATATATATCAACAGGCAGTATCTTTGTAAATCCTTGATATAAGATGTTATACGCAACGATCAAAGTAAACTGAGTAAATAAAATCACGGAGATAAAGCGGGAGATATACATCCAGTATTTTGATTAAATAATACACACAAAATTTATACAACCACCCTTCGTAATTAACAGCGGAATGAGATATCTCTATAAACCTCTGTAGTAAACGGACAGCGATAAAACGTCTTTCGCTTTCGTTATTTTAAGAAGAGTTTATGACGCAGCGGAAATTCTCGCCGTCGATGGCCAACTGGGAACAGCTTCGTTGCTGAAGAGCCGGACGTGACTGAGTAAATCGTTAGAAATCGCGACGTATCACCATCTTCGCAACGGGGCGTGAAAGGAGCTTTACCGAATCCCTGACACAATTCCTGAGAAGACCTCGAGGAGAAACCTTGCAGGAGGTACGTCTAGAAGCGTAAAGTGAACGAGGAAGGGTGAAGCGACATGTGCTCGACGATATAAAGCATCGTTGCCTGCCCCAACGTCTAGCTGTAAAAATGATTTTCAAAAAATACATAGAAGAGCACGAACACTCCAGATGTATTTTATATACAGAACTTTATACGATACCCAAATGCTACGCCTTATCCAAACAAAAAATCGTACCAAAGTAAATACACGATTTGAAAAATTCGAATGTTTGTGATTAAATAGCATCGTACGAACCTAATAACATTAAGTCAACCAGCAAACATTCAGAATAGCGAGGAAAAGAAAACGGAGATCGTCCACTCGATCGCCAGCACTTGTCTCCAGGAAGAACTTCCTCAACTTGCACATCCGAAAAAGTTCACGAAGCCCAAGAAACTCGAATAACAAACATAAGACTTAGAAAATCAATCCGCGCGTAGATCTAAGCCGAACAATCAGGATCGGCTTCCAATCCTCAAAGTATCAAATACAAAGCACCGCCTGAGTTCATCCAACGCTCAACAGGAACCAAACCATCGTTTTTCTCATCGCTGAATAATCTACCAGCCAGAAACCTCGACGCTTCCAATCGACACGCGCAACTCGTGCTTCGAAACTCACTCCGCGCAGTAACCTTCCATCGATCGTCGCCGAAAAGCAAAGAAACAACGGCAAATCCTCGAGCCCAAATCTCAGACGCTTCCCTGTCGATCAGCTCGCTCCGTTCGCAGCGAGCCCCGGACATTTTCGGCAGACGTATGGGAGTACGCGCTGGAAGACGGTGGCGCCATCAATTCCCGCAAAAGGCGGAGAAGAAAGCGGACGCGGGTGAGTAAATCGCGGCGTATCATCGTCCCTGCAACAGGGCGTGAAAGGGGCTTTACCGAATCTCTGGCAAAATTCCCGGAAAAGTCTCGTGGAAAAAGGCTCGCGGAATGAGCGTATCCGTGGGCAGGAGCGAGTCCGCGGAGGCGAAGGAAGGAAGATGACTGCTCGGTTGAGTAATGGATCAATTTATTTGCCGGCTGTAGGTACCTACCGGGGGGTGCCGGTGGTGGCGGTAGATACGTATATAGGCGGCGTATAACAGGGCAGAGAAATGGCCAGGGCCCCCTCCGCCCTCCCGCCGAGTGTCGGGTAGAAAGATGTGCTGCGGGATGCGGGCCGCTAGGAGACGATTTCGCTGTCCCCCTCTGGCTTACCATCCGCGCCGTCCTTTCCGCCCTTTTCCAACCACCTTCATCCCTCTGCCTCGCCACGCGATCCGTGCACTCGCCCCCCCCCTCCAGCCCCCTGGAGACGGTCCTCCGCAGCCTCTTTCGCGAAGAAGATCGTATTTATTTCCACGGCGGTGAGAATGGATAGCGCACGGGTGATCTATGTCCCCGCGTAGACACATCTCGTTTACTCTACGAAGCATAATCCCTTAACGCCTTTTTCCAACCTCGGACACGCTGGACTCGTGCCCACGGTCTACGACCTTGAGGCAGGAGAGGGCCTTCGATAATTAGGGGAGAGTCAGGATGAACTGGATAAAGGAGTAGCGCTGCGAATCGATTTCGGTATAAATAAAACTAATGGTATTTTCTCCCCGACGAGGGTGGAGATGAATAAAACGCCCTTGTACGTGAGATAATGAATAATCGTGGGGCTCTCAAAGCAGTACATTAATCATTCTCTCTTCTCGATTTATGTCGAGAGACCTGATCCGTGTAAACGCCGAATCTCAACTATTAGCACCTTTACCGTTTCGCGTGTTGCTCCTGATCCGAACTTATAAGATGAATGTCAAACTAACTTTCGCATTGAAAGGTTGTACTGGAGTATCGTAGGAAACCGAGTATGCACTATTAAGAAAACCGGAAGGTATTGTCAGGTGGGAAGACATTAGGACGACTTGACCATCCCTCAATCCTGTTCTCGCTATCTCCTCTCCACCAGCTATACCGTCCTCGTCCCCTCGACACGGTTCTTCGCAGCCTCTTTCGCGGGGAGGATCGTATTTATTTCCACAGCGGTGAGAATGGATAGCGCCCGGGTGATCTATGTCCCGGCGCAGACACATCTCATTTACTCTGCGAAGCATAATTCCTTAACACTTTTTTGGGGAGAAAAGCGCTCGTATATCTTGATTACGCCAGCAAGTCGCGAGAACCGAGGCGGCTGGCAACCACGAGCAATTTCGGCTGCACTCACTTTGCTCTATTCCTCCTTCACTTTGATTCAGGGCCTCGATCTTCCTTTCCTCGAGATCCCCCTTTTTTTACCCCTCTCCCACGGGAGACACCTGAGGGACTTAAGATACAAAGTCTTTAACGTGTTACTTGCCAACCACGTAATATACCGTGCTTTTAGTGCCATTAGTCGAGCGTGACTTATGAAGTGTTTTTTTACTCTTCGCTTCTTTGTTTGTTTATCTAATTTTAGATCTCGCGTACTACGCCTACTTTATCCAAGATTGAGATAGGCTAATTTCAGTTTAGAGGAAAGTTCAAACCAGCAGGATGACTGTTCACGTAATAAGGAAAGATTCAAGGGTGTTTTAAATTTCAACGATTCACTAAGTTTACGCTTAAGAAATCATACTTACTACTTTACATCATTATGAACAGTATAAAATACTAACTTGATAACTTTAGTTAAAATCGCATATAATTGATGTCGTTCAATAATTTATATCTTCACTGTCAACAACTCTGTGAAATAATTCGATCTTCCAAGATCCTTCAGTAAGGTAGAGAAATACATTGAAATCCGCGATAGATCCGGGAGACAGAGGAGACCACTCGTAAAATCTTTGCAAACGTGAACAGTGGTTTGCCAGTATACGAAAATAGGAGCAGCCTGGCAGATATATTTCTCGGCTCATTAAACGCAGCGAATAAGAGACGGATTATCGTCGAAGTGGAAAATTTACGAACGCCTTTTCCGCGTCCTGCCGTCTCTCGATCTTTGCCTTTGATTTATCGTGGATAACTTGCCAATTCTGACGGACGTCTCAGAGCTACCCAAGCAAGAAACTCGCGGCTCGAAAACGTCTCGGAGAACGAAGTGCCCATCCCGTTGAAATCGTCTGGCCGCCGGGGTTATGCGCCTGTGTATAAATAACCGTGGCTTTATTTCCGCGGCAACAAACGTCGATTCGAAGGTCCGCCGCATTTTGTATCCTCCAAACCAGCGCTCGCATCGAGGGCCGTAGACGCTGCGCGTAAACGTCGAGGATTTCGCAAACCGACCTTGCATCGTTCCCAAATAAAATACCCACCCACCGAACTGATTTACCTCTTACACCTGTAACACGTTAAATAATAAGCGGCAAGCGTCCTCGACGTGTACAAAAAGCCTCTGTCACGGATGACTTCGCGCATGCAGGAAAACCAGTACGCACGTACAGGCCATCGGCCATCGAGGCACTTTCTCGCGGGCCTTCCGTAAAAATAGCGAACCAATACCATTAGCGTCGATACCTCTAACGGTACTACGAAAACCAGTATGTAACACGCAATGTATCCCGTTTTGCAATTCCCAGTGCCCACACCCTGCTCCTTCCAGAGCAAAAATACGAGCTCGAGCAAGGCGCTTCCTCGTACCTTCACCGCCAAAATAGCGGAGGTGCGATTCCTCAAAGTACGAACGCGCTCCACTAGCCGCCCCTTCTCGCGGCCCACGACGAGCAGCCAAGTTCCCCCTCCTCGCCACGGTCGTTTCCAATCTCCGCTCGGGCGGCACACCGAATTGTAATATATAGTCATATAAAAGGTAATTTACAGCGAGTACCGGGGTCCACTCAACTATATCCTCGCCTAAGTCGGCCATAAACACGCCCGGCGCGGCCATAAATCCCTTGCTCGCGGACGCTTATCATTTTTTCGTCCGCGCGTCCATTAAGCGGCCGATAATGTGCGTCCGAAGGGGTCGACGTTAAATTCCACGGTACGGGGCCACGGCAGTCCGGGATATCGAATTAGAAGGCTGTCGATTGGCCGGCGCCGCAGGTGGGTATTTATGCGGCATCAGGAGTGCCCGTATCGCGATCATTAATAAATAACGGCATTATGCAAATGGGCAATTTGTCTCTCCGGGCGCGCACCGCCGGAGTCATTTTAAAATATAAAATGAAAGTACAAACGTAATGCGCCGCAATTTATTTCGGCGGGGCGACTGCGCCGCGGTGGTGCGGTAGCTCGCATTTATAATGAGAAGACAAATGACGCGTTACGATGCGCCTGCCCGGACGTACGAGCGTGTATGAGCCCAATGATGGCCGGCCATTAATTTATACGGGCCGACGCGATGGAACTAGGGCCACCGCGTCGACGAGTTTTTCGTGTTGACGTCATCCTTGCCGTATCTTCCCGGTGTACGTGCTTTATCACGGATCCAAATGGAGATATAAGGCCTGCCCCGGCGCGTAACGTAGGGCTAATGGCGTTAAGGATTGACAAATCGTAAACCTCCTTTTATGCGCGGCGGCACGCGCGATCGATGGTCAGCCAATGACGGATGGTTTTGTTTCCTTGCTTATTCCGTAGGAAGTGTTGACTGGAGATTTACCGCGCATGCGCCTCGTGCTTGAGGAAAAGATCGACGCGCCTGGAAAAATCGAGGTGACGGCTGGAATTTGGACGAATACCTTGAAGGAATTTAATGGATAGACTAGTGGCATTTGTAAGACCAGCGACGCGTGTAAGTACATGGCACTTTCGTGACGAGTGAAGTTTGAAGCTATGGTCTTGACGGAGCGGCTGAATTATTACCAGCCTTTTACCATATGTTAACCGCACGAGGTTTTCCCAGAAGTAATAGTGGTAGGGAAATACTTTCTGTGGTTATAAGACCGTAGGTACTTCGTACAGTTCGCCGTACACTTGACGGTCAATCTAAACGAGTGTCTCGCGATTTTTGCAGCAAGGAATGCATTGGTCTAAATGCGATACTAGTTCTGTAAAATAAATCAGATAATAAATTTGATGTTTCGACCGATTACCTGATCGCACTTTAATATAAAATATACACAGAACTGTATTCAACATCATCTAAGGATTTGAAGTTCTACAGTCTATAATCGAGCAGGTAACAATAATAGACCATATAATCACAAGTTATATTTAATAACATTCGAGCATACTCGGCAGAATTATTATCCAAGGATTATTAATGACATAGAGCGATATATCAGGTCAGTCCAAAAGTTCGTGCGCATTTCCGCGAATCCTATGCATGCTATTAATGCGCACGAAGTTATTTACTGACCTGATAATATTATCGTTATATACAAAACTAATTCATAATAGAAAGGCTTAGTTTTAATAAAGCTCTCCATCGTACACTCCTCCCATGGCGATAAAAAAAAATATTTTTGGACATTTTCCAGCTCACAGCTTTCCAAGTATGACGCCTTTGAGTGGTTAAAAGCCCGGCCGTTTCCATTCATTTGCTTTCCACGCGTTTGGAAGAGCAGGCGCCGCTCTGCCACTTGTTTCCGTTCCATCGGAATCGGGAAAATTTTTAGTTGACTGTTAATTAATCCGTCAATCCCGGTGACCGCCGCGGTACGACAGCGAGCAAATATTTGCGAAACTGTTACGCTTATGATTTATCACCGAGTATGAGCGATGGAACTAGGGCCAGGGACACGGCGAATTTTTTCGGCCCGATACCATCGATACCAGCTCTCCATGACAAGCTTATAAACCGTCGGTGCTAAATAACGCTGTATAAATCGCTTTAGCGGTATTCGCGCATTAATGGATATCAAACCGACCGAGTTTCGCACCGAACGATTTTATTTTGCTCTAAAAACTCACTCTGTCTCGCTCCTCTGACCGCCCAAGAGGTATCAGATGAATTCGATTAAAATCATGATACACGCGATAAGATTGAGAGTTGGCTCGTGTTAAACGAGAGTCGAGCTTTGTTCGTGGGACCACCGTCGACGTTCGAACGCCACCCTCGAGATGTTTAGACGTTAACGTCGGCCGGTTTAAAATTCGATTATTGCGCTCGTAAAACGGTGTCCTTTAATTGAATCAGAGCTGCAGGAAACGCAAGTGGAACAAGCGCTCTGAAGAAAAGAAACCAGGAGAATTTCGTTACCTGCCCTCCCCCCCCCCCCCGTTGCTGTACAAAGAACAAAACAACTTGTACTTTTACAAGTTTATCCCCAGGATCAAATTATTTTATGGTTTAAATCGAGAAATTTTTCAGCTCGATATCATCGTATTTTTTTACGTTGAATTATAAATTTTTGATCTTATAAGTAAGTATTTAAAGTATAGCCACAAATTTCTGGAAAAACAAAGTATGTTATGAAAAAACCAGTTCTATCTACGTTGAGGTTTATCCATCCTCAAATATAAAAGTGCTTTTATTTGCATGAGCATAAATAAGAAGCAGATTCTTTTCCTCCTGGTAAGCAAACTATAAGTGTCACAAGGTTGACATCGCGTTATTTCTGCTTATTACACTGAATAAGTCAAATATCTCCTCTAAATCGTATAACAGATTCAATCTCGTGAAACAAGCAGAACTCTGCGGCAGCGCATTATGCCTGACTGTAAATTAGTTGTTACCTAAAGTTTAGGGATAGCTTCGCGCGTATGATAATCCTCGGCTTATAGTACCAGCCACGTACGATGCTGTATCCTGTTAAGCAAGGGGATAGTAGCCACGCTTAATTTGCAAAACCGTATCCCAGTGGCTGAAAATTCAAGAGCACGAGTTTGCCCAATACAAATGCGAATAAAAAGTATTTAAAAAATAGTGACCTAAAGAAAGAAAAAAATTTACTTGCGCTGGTTCTTATTTTAATGCGCAGTCTATTGGTACAGTTTTATTCGCACAAATATTATTTATTGTATTTTCAGAAAAAATTAATATATGTAAGAAATTCTTAAATGTAAGCTATAAGACAATATTAAAACAAACTTTGTTGTATAATAAATCTGTACTCCTCCTGCTGTATCTGGAATATTTAATTCTCTCTCAGCTATTTATATCAGTTTTATATTCTACTTGTAGTAGCACCAGTAATTTATTCGACCGCAACAAATTTATCGCTTCGATCATCAGCATTATTTCGCAACAATTTGTGGGAGTACGTTTTTAACGCTATGTGCACAAATAAAAACGTTATGTCAATGTAAATATTACGTGGACAATATTTAGGGGTTATCAAAAAATCATGAACTCGCCAATTTCGCAACTCAAGCAAAGTCGACTGTTTATACGAACGGTGATTTATTTAAATGAAAAGTTAAAGTCAAGGTTATTGTGCGATTTGAACTGGTTTTATTTCGTAATTGCTGTCACGGTGCTACAACGCTTAACTGCCAACCGATAAGGTTGATGGAAGATTCGTTATGGCTCGTACGCAAGAGTCAATTTATTTTCCTACGGGTCCGATTGGCCTGCTGGAAATGTAATCGACCGTGACAAATCGCGATTGAAACGGAGTGATGTTACTTGTCATCCGACGTCCGTGGCTCGATGTAAAAAAATCGTTGCACAAATTTCACCAGAAATCCTCTGCTTAATAAAATAAATTTGTTACTGGAAAAGGAGACCGGTTATGGTAGCAACACGGTCATTGATATTAATGCTTAACATTTAACGATTTTAATGCACGTTTTTCTGCGTCTACGAATTGATTTCTTCCACGTAAACGGCAATTGTGACGTTCGTTTTATAGATTTTATAATAGGCCTCACGCTCATTTTTCAGCCATTTGTTCATGCGCCGCGGGAAATATGCTGTCAGGTTAAGCGAAATATTGATGAACGTAAAAAGCTGCTTGACACTCCGCATTAATCACGTATACCATTATTTATTCACCCAGTCTCGTAACCGGATTGTACAATTATACGATCACAAATCGGTGGACGATTGTATGTAATTTTCGGATGCAATGTCTCTTCTTTTATTCACCACGAAGCGAATAAAGCAATACATAATTCCCGATTGTCACGACCATGATATAATCTTACGATCGCTTTCTTGATACCACGTGCACTGACAATTTTTTCTCCCGATCAACGAGCCGATAATCAATTGGTGTCACATTATTCAAGCTATTGACCGAGATTTCTCCGTCGCAGATTAATATCTAATTTTGTAAATTATTAAAAGGATGTCTAACGGAGTGAGCAAAGAATCATGTAACTGATTATAAGAGAAAAAACAGCTAAGAACTATTCGGAGTTGATCGTTTTCGACGACAGGTGAGCCCGCTTACTCGAATGCCTCGACAACGTAATTCTTATAGTGGACACCGGCATAATTAATCGGATATAACGCGCCTTCTTTTTTTAATCCCGAGCCTCAGCGTCAGTCTTTCCAGATAACATCTGAAAAGGCACGACGTCGATGATTAACGACGGTTAATGATACCCTGCCGTGAAATTTATTCATAACCACTGTCGTCATTAATAATACAAACTTGCAATGATCTAATTATTCATAATTCCTGGAATAAAGGGGAAATATTATCTGCTTAATGAGAAGTCTCAGAACATAAGAGCGGCGTGTCGTTTCACCGAGCAAAGCGAGAGACGAGAGATGCGTGTTGGGCATCGAGGATGCGTTTGCATTTTTTCACCGTTTCGTGGCACCCAGCGATTACCGGCCATTATCGGTGCATTCGCCATTTTATTGCCTCGCGGTATTCCTCATTTCTGACGCAATATTAACGCTTCCATTAGCCACTCGTCGCAACCGGAGCGAAAAACGAAACGCGTCGGGAAGATAAGAAAATTGACGACGTGAAGAACGTCGATTTTTCCTCGCAAATCACTCGATTAATTGCGAACGAGAAACGACTTTAGATAAACACACGGAAGACCAAAGTTCCTCGATTTCCAGATGGGTGTCTGTTGAATTGTAACACGTAAAATATCAGCAAAGGTGTTGATTTGAATTATTATCCAATAGTTATGGTACTTGCTCTAAGCTGTTCTTCTCATTCTCGTGTGCTTTAGGAAAGACGAGCAAAACCTTTTTTATCTTTTTCTTGCCCACGGAATAAATACCCTTCAAAACAATAAGATGCTGTAAACTAAAGAAAAGACAAAAGTGAGCATAAGAAAAATAACAATTTCACGACGTTGCAATCCAATAATTAGCAAACACCTTTACTTTCGCAAGAGTCTTTTCATCGACGATTATTGGGAAAAACCTAATGCATAGCTGAGACGAGGAAGATTAGAATCAGGGGCCAGTTTCATCTGCAGAGTTTTGATTTAACAACCGTCGAAGAAATTTGTACTTGTTAGGACAGCCGAGATAGAAACGTCTGGATCGGCAGTGCTCAGATTCGCATCGGTGGCAACTTCCGTGCGTTTAACTTCTCACCAACGGCCCGGTCGGTTTAATAATATCCACCTTGCACCCAATTATTGCCTTACGGCTCCATGAGCCCGGTAACGATACCGTGAGCCTCCCGATCTACGTGCGTGCGGGAACGAACGAACGTAAATTATTATTATTTTAATAGAGTGTATTTCCCGTCTTGTTAATTACGGGAGCATCATCGCGATCGTTACCGCTTGATGACTTTGATGCATTACGGTATCGCGCGCCTCGATCAAACCTGAATTGCACGAAATTAATTTACGACCTGCCGTGCCGCGCCGCGCGGTTCACCCAGCCGTTATTTACGCTTCGGACGATAATGGAAAAATACGGGCGAGGAATCGGCGGGCGATTTTTGTTGGCCTTTGCGAAACTGAGCGACAGGTAGAACCTGTCATCAATCTTGGTGGCTCTCTCCCCGTCTTGGACTCTCCTATCCGCTTCTCGTTTCTGTAATAATAATGACGTAACCCGTTTATACGTTACGCGCTATCAACTTCCGATATAAGGTTGCATTAGTTTTGCGCAGTCTCTGTTCAGGGTTCTGCGAAAATTACAATTAGTTTTAATTGCTGACACGTCGATCTTCGTCGCAGAAATGGAAGAAAAAACCCTCTTCCTGAATCGTCGGGATGAAGTTGCATGTAGATACACGGCGATACGCCCCGATTCGCAGGGTACGATGTTGCCATGAGACCTTAAGGCGTGGTAAATGCATATATTTACTACTCGATCGGTTTACTAATCGGTTATGGAAGATTTTAGTAGAAGTGTGGACTCAATATAAAACTGCTTTTAACTAAATCGGTTGTAAAATCATAATATGTGCATTTGATGCTAAAAATTTACATTTCATTAGCCGTAACTATAATTTTCTCTTTTAAACGTATAAACACTGACCGTGAGTCGTATTTATACACTGATCGGTAAACGTGCTGACTTAGCGTTTCTGATGGAAAAAGACACCTATACAGGTTTTGCATTCCACATTCACCCTTTCAGAAGTTAAGTTTTTTTTATGGAAGAAGTTTTCTAAAAAATTAAACTTGGTACAAGAATTATTTCGGCCGATTTTTCAAATAATCATTACTTAATTGATGCGATTGATCTGTCTGTTGCAACCATTACACCTACAAATTGAAATAATCATTTCGCGAAGATGTACATAAAGTTACCCTGTGCAGCAGCAGAAGAGCCATTACAGATAAATTTCTGTATACAGTGTGTGCTTATAAGTATAAATATTTTTATCATAAATAAGCCTTTTAAGCCATTACACATCATCTTATATTGTTCTACGTTCAAGCATTACAAGATATACACAATAAAATTCATCCATCAGAAAAATAACATTGCATCGAATATCTTTACGTATATCCAAGGAATTGAATTGTAAGTGAGCAAATCTGATAGAATAAAAAGGTGAATTGAATTCGCAAAGCAACGAGGTTGATTACCAAAAAGATGTAATTCCAGGTGCGAAGGTGCGAATTCGAAGTGCAAAAGGATGAATTTCGAGCCCGAAACCTGTATTGCAGCGAGCCGCGTTTCATGCGAAGGAAGCTCGACGGCCGGCAATTTTGTTTGGCGGGTAATTTACGGCCGGGGCCAAGGGCCAGTTTCTTTCAGGACGCTAATCCGGGGAGCCGATTAATTCGGCGGCGAGCCTATCGAGTGAAACGTCGATACGAAGTAACGGCCGGCACGGGCAATTAAACCCACGGAAAGCACCGTAAGTGATTCGGAGGAGTACCGCGCCGCGTCAAACGCTCGTTCCGTACGAGCCGGGCATAATAATTAATCGCTCCAATCGGCGTGCATTAAGAAACCGCGCTATCGGGCCGCTCATTAAGTATGCGCCGGCTGACGTTTCCCTCTAAGGAAATGTGGGCCCTCGGACGGTAACGGTCGCCGCACTACTCCCGGGTATCGCGTGTAAGGAAAGGTTAACGGCAATAAAATACTCCACGTCCGTGGGCTATTAATGTCTCTGCGCATGCGCCGAACATCGTTTCCATCGACACTTTATACCTGGCGCGAGTATTTGCATCGAAGAACTGTGCGCCTTTCTATTGCGCTCCCGCGGCATTACTCACCTGCGGATCGCCGCCTTTTGTGGGAAACTATTTCCACGGCGTCCCGGTGGCCAGGCGACGGCGTCGATCCGCTGTCGCGGCGTTGCGCCGTCGCAAAATTCCAGGAAGATACCGGCCCTTTTCCCGACTGTGAGAAAACGGCGGGAACCCGCGAACATTCAAAGGATACGCCTGGGGAAGATGGATTTTACGTTGGATCGGGAGAAGGAGTCGATGACACCGAGTATGGATTCTGGTAGTCGTTTGATAAGATTTGTTACATCTGACTTTTGTCAGAGACTGGAGTCATTGTAATGGGAAATACATGCTTGCTTGTTGTGTTACTATATATATTATTTACTCTATAGTTCTAATGTAGTATGCTTGAAGATTCTTGAATATCCACAAGGGTTAATGGTCTTGCATCGAGTAAGCAACAATACGAGCCAAACATTGTTGCTTACTTGATTCAAGATCATTAACCCTTGTAAATATTATTTAATCTAGTTTCCTCTTTATAGTGCTCTTTAGTATTATTCCATTACCAACGTACGACGAGTGTACTTATCAGGAACAAATGTTATTTTTTTTGCATTATTCCGTGTGCATATTCGAGGATATTAAAAATAATGCCCTTTCTTCGTGGCAAGTACACTCAGGATATATAGTTAACAGACTGGTACCTTTCGATCCAGAGAGGTGATCCAAGAGCAAGTATCATCTTCCGACTTACCATTACAAATACGCTTTCAAATACAGAATCATTTCTACTTTTGGACGAGTTCTCTAACACGATATTATTTTCAGCTTTCCTAAACAGACTCCATAGCCATACCCGAAATGAAACCACCAATTTCCCCGTTAAACCGAGTGACCCAATTATACCTCCCCCCGGGAACATTAAAGCGCGCTAAATATCGAATTTTCGTTACACCCGCTAATGCCTCGGCCAACGACGCGTTATTTGGATGTTCCATATCCGACGCACGGTTACTCGATGGCCATGGAGGAAGGAAATCCGCCGAACGGTCGAATTTTTATGATCCCAGCGAAGCCGCCCGATGATTAACGAACGACAAAGACTGCGGATTGCAAAAAGCAGTGGTAAAAATGTGAGGAGAAACAATTTACGTTTGTCCGCCCAATCGTGACGTAACGAACGGAAAGAGGGAGCGCGAAGAGGAAAAAGGCGAGAGAAAGAGAGAAATGATTTACGTATTCAATGAAGGCAAATAAATATATCTTTATTGACCATAAGTCTCCGAGCCTCGGGCCGGAATAAAAGATGGGCCAATCCAGCGCCTAGGAGGAGCAAGAGGAGGAAGAAAAAAGAAGGGGTGAGAGGAGGGCTCCGGGTGGAAAGAAATCTCCGTGGGGGCGAGGGGCTTGAGAGAGGGGCGGGGGGCGATGGGAGAATTTTCATAAGTCCAAACACGAATAAATCGTAAATCCCGGCATCGACCGGAAACCGGGTGTTCGCAAAAGACGGAGCCGCGCCTCGGCGTGGCTTTACACCCCTCGTAAAGTTCCGACGGCGATTCATAAAGCGAAATGGACTCCTTTGCGGAGAAAAACAATTTCCGGCAAAACAGGGAATTAAGTACTTATCTTTACGAGCAGCCGTGCAATTTTCTGAAGGAAGATACGCCCGGGTACCTCGGGATGGCGCCCAGCCTGGAAAAATTTATCGCGGCCTCGATACTGTATTTCCAGTGCATAACGCGGTTTGTTAAGCAAACTTATTCCGGGGGCTTGGAATCATGGGGATGTGCTATCGGGCGATAACGCCGTGAGTAAGGGACCGGCAATTTCGGCGACGTTAACGTCTTACCGTCGGTCTTGCCATCGAGGGCGACACGGTCATCCCTGAAATGCCAACGCAACGTCTATCTCTTCTCTTTACGCTCGCAGATAAACCCCCAAGACGTAAAGGCGAGTGGTAAAGATTCTTGGGAAAAAATTATCCATTTACATCCTGACAAGGAATGAGGGATCGGTCTAATGAAAAGTTGAGAGCTCAAAGTGCCCAGCGCGTTGGTTTCTCCTAAATATTTGTGCATCCATTTGTTGTGTTATTTGTGATAACTAGGATTCAAAGAGAACGGTCGGGAGATTAAGATAAATGAGCTCTGGACAAAATTGACTCTTGCACGTGATGTAGTTTTATAAATGTAATTATCCATTTTGAATTTATTTTTGTACTGGATACAGAGTGGTAAGGGAATGTTAAGTGATGTATGGAAGGGCATTTTTTTTCTGGCTGCAGTATCCGCATTGTAAGAAAGTCTAATGGCTTCGTGCAACGCGCAATGATGTTTTTACTCAATTGCAAATTCTCAGAGCAACAGCGATTGCTTTAATTAATATCTCCGGAAAATAGCCTAGCGTGACGCCGGTTCTTACATACATCGTAGCGATTGCCTAATTAAATTTATATAAACACGAATTAAGTCGCATATCAGTTTAAACGTGGATCGTAAACCTAGATCACACGGTAATGAGTATGATTTATGAAAATGCCCTTCGATAGTGCAAGAGAATCACGAGCTCACGCGAACAAATGCGAAAACTCGAGGAGAATAAGCGACGTAACGAAACGTAGAAACGCCTGCAAGAATCTGCTCTGCCAGACCGTACCGTGTGTTTCAAAAGTAAGCGCTCGGTCTGAAGTAATATTTCTTTTACTCTAAAAACGATAGACTATCAAACATAACTTTATAGCTAGCTTTATATGTTCAAAATCGTTTGTTTTGCAACCCCAAACGCTTCTTCCTAAGAAATATTCAGAACTATAATCAGAAAAATTTAAATTACAATTATTTTCATCAACCGCTTTAGTTTAATACATAGTACATTATACAATACATAATACATTATATCAAAACTTGCTGTATATCAGTTCTTGCAAGATCCTTCTCACCAGGAATACATAAGCTCGGAAAAATAATACGTCTAGCCTATATATCGTCTCATTTACCAAACCAACCGTCTCCAATTTCGCTAATCACTCGGATAAAACACTCGTAAATATTCAGAACGCTCGCAATATCGTGCACCGCTCTTCCTTCACACCAAAGGAACACGTTCTCGATATTTGCCCACTTATTTCTGGGACACCCTTTATATTGCCCGCATCTAAAGTGCAGCCACGATCTTAGGTCCGAACCAGTTGGCGGGAATAAACGCAGTGACCATAGTTGGCTGCCGGCCAGAGCACCTATCCGCGTAAGCATCCGTCTTTTCATCGCAGCGTGTTTCGTCCGGGGCAAATAGATTGATGCCTCGCTTAAAAGACGCAGGCGAATGATCCGAATGATTTGGATGCTTCTGATGTACGGCGTGATTGAAATTTTCACGACCCCGATCGCTGCCAGCCGCTAGCCGGTTGTCTCTGGCATCGCGTTATCGCCGGCTGATGGCCGGATGTCAAAATAAATATAAAGGAAATCTAAACCGAATGATCTCGACGCCCCTCTACCCTCGATCCCCTTTACAGCTTTATGCCTCAGCTCGCCATCTTCGCGCTCATTTCGCTCTACTTTACAGATACACCGATGATGCGAATCTCCGTTGCAAAAACACATTGTAGCAACGAAGAATGAAGAATTGGTAAAGGTATATCGGGATAAAAACCTAAAATCTTGGGTATAAAAGCTGGTAGTGTAATTTTCTACGTTCACACCGAATGGGAATAGTTATTTAACCCTTTAGGTACGACGTGCCACTATAGTGGCTTTCGTGGATATCGTGTTTCAGAACAACGCGCCACTACAGTGGCTTTCGCGGATATCATCTTTCAGAACGACACGCCACTATAGTGGCTTTCTGAGAAATACGGGGATTTGTATAGTAACGTTAGCTGCAACAAATATTATTATATTATTATTATTATATTATATAATATTATATTATTGATCAGCCGTTTAAACTAATCAAAAAGCATTTTTCATCGTATTGTAAATGCAAAAAATCTAGAAAAGCGTTACGAAATTGTATTCTACGTTCAAGAAACGATATAAGACGAATATCTAGCTATGAGTGGGAATCTTGTGACGTGGGTCTATGTATCGTACCATGTTTTAATATATATCACACCTAATTGTATTATTAATTATTAAAGTGAATTACTAAAGTTAAAGTATGTGCAACGTATTTTTAAGAAAAATTATAATCTAATGATCAAATCCTTAATTCCAATGTACTCGAGTAGAGAACGACATTGTCCGTAGACATAGCAGTGCTATGATTCGTTGAAAAAAAAATTGTTTGTTTAAATTTAGTTCGTGTTAGGCTCTGCCGTCCAAGGAAATAGCTTTACGCAGAATTCAGACGTATCTAAAAGATTAAGCAAGCATCGTAGCGATACTGTATTTATATACTTGATACGATGTTTAGAAATTGGTGATATAGAATAATTATCAATTCTGCCTGGCAGATGCGTAAATATTAATAGATAACGAATATTATTGATAATTGACTTACACCGCATCTTCAAAAGAAGAACTTCAAAGAGCACTTTGACTGTTTCCTTGTTCCAGAGTGATATTAAAAAATGTTACAAACACGTCGAAATAATTTTTTTTTTTAATTCATATTTCGGCACCAACTGCTAAGATCATTTGGCCTAGGACCAACTGTTTAAGGTGGGTTCTGGACCACCAGGGCTACGGTATACATATCACATAGAAAAACCAGAGGTGATGGGCGGGATTCGAACCCGAGCCTGC
Source organism: Ampulex compressa (assembly GCA_038496175.1). Taxonomy (NCBI): domain Eukaryota; kingdom Metazoa; phylum Arthropoda; class Insecta; order Hymenoptera; family Ampulicidae; genus Ampulex; species Ampulex compressa. The sequence goes on from JBCFXI010000674.1 coordinate 105,220, forward strand.
CGTCTGTCGAAACAATTAGCACGCATGAAGGGACGTCAAAGAAAAGAAATTAAAGAATGCATCGATGTATCGAGAAATATTCTGCGATGTCCGAACAATACGAGAATTCACCGATTTAGATTTGTAGCAACAAAGTTTTGGAGAGATAAAAGCGGCGGACGCGCGTGGAAAAAAAATAAATGACAGCGTTTTCGCCTTGTTTGACCGCATTAATATTTTTATCATCCTGTTCCCCTCTGTTATATCACGGTGATATAAACGCTGCAGGGATGCGAGGCAAAAGACACGCCAGGAGTAAACGCATTCCTACGGTAAATACAGTGGCCTCGACGAAAACGTTTCCAGGCACCCTATAAATTCTAATTTAAAATCAGTGTCGCAACAAAAGGTCCTCCAAGCGGCGAACCATTTCTCAGTGTGTTCCCCGCATAGCTCATTCGTTTTATCGTCCTGAACGGCACGAGCGTCACCCTGACATCGTGATAAACAGCCGCTTCTGTCGTAAGTCAAGTCACCGTAAAATCTTGGGCATTACTTGTCCTAGCGTTTACGAAGTCAAGATTACTTGACAAGGCGAATATAGTTAGCGCTAGATCTTCAACGTCGCGCCGCTTATTCGGCATCCAGGTGCATTTATCATCGCACCGCTTGCCGGCGCAGAAGGCTGAATAATTACAACATTTATACGTGCGATTTAACAGATCTTCGAGCCACGAGGTATTTCTGTTATAAACCGCCTGGAATGCGATGTTTGTCACAATGGAAAGGTTAAATTTTTTACGGAATGTCGCATAAGTATGTGCATTGAAAAAAACTCGATTTCTTTGACTTCTTTGGAGGAATATCAGAGAGTTAAAATCTTGGGTAATCGATTACTTTAAAACTACGAGATAAGCGTTTTCCGAGAAAAAAAGTCTTAAGTCTTGATAACCAGCACGTTTTATCTATCTTTATGAATATGTCACTTTGTCAAGGGGAGACATAGGGGTGTAGAAATGATTATCTACGATCTTCGTGCATCTGAAAAAATATATATGCGCTCAAGCCCGTAGTTTAAGTTGATTATGTTGATTAAATCAATGACACGTGTATCTGATAATACGTTATATCATTATAACGTGGTCATTATAGTTTCTGATATCAAATTTAATCGCTTCCCGTGATTTGGATAAATAATTTTATCTTTCTCTGCAAGCGCTTAAAAGACTTCTGCACAATTTTTTACTCGAGTCGCATTGTATGTCAGCATTAGATACGCGAGAAATTAATTAGGATAATCTGTAAAACTTGTCGTGCTTCACCTATAAACCAGAGTTGCGATAAAAGATTATGTCGTACATGCGCTAGAGAATTTCAACGAATGTTTCAGCCTTGATTTCAACCATTGTTGTTACATATTATATTTTCCAATATAAATAGCTCAATAGAAAAATTCTCAGTTCATTAAAAAAAATCGTTTAACTGTAATAAACCAAAGAGTACTAAAAACGGAAAATTGTTCTTAGAAACGGAAGATAGGAACGGAAACATCGAGATGCTTTATAAACATTCAAAATTTAAAAAAAATATCGAATTAGAACGACCATACAACTAGTGGCGGAAAAAATGAGGATTAAAAGGAATTCATACTCAATGCCCTTAAAGACTATTATCGCTGGACTGAATATGTATGTGTATGTATATATACATACACATATAACATATACATATGTAGGTTATTCCATAAATTCGCGGAGCGTCTATTCCTCAACAGTAGAATTAAAACATCGACGTCATTTCGATATTTCATATTTCATAAGAAACACAACCAAGATGTCAATAATCAAGTATAAAACTCCTAATCCTTTTGCTAAGTGAATATAATGTGAAAGAAGCAGTAAGACTTACTGCTCGATAAGACCACGTCATCTTTCACAATATTAAAATATTTTTTCACAATATTTTAAATAAAGTTGTGCTTTTCAAAAAGCTGTGTGCACGGTAGGTGCCACACGCAACAAAAACACATTCGTATACGACTTTGTCAGCAACACTTGGAGAGTTCTTTAACTTTTAAGGCCCTTTTAATTGAATTTCTTTAGTTTGAAACTTTAGTTTAAAGTCTTTTAGCCACTTTTAAAGCCATTTTCTACAACTATTAATTCGCTCTTGACTTCCGTTCCGCGAACTTATTGATCAACCAAGTATACAAAGAGTATAGATATAAAATATCGAAGTGGCCGCGTTGCCGATGTTCCCTCGTAAGAGACATGAAACCGCAATAACATACAATACCATGCGGCTCTGCGCCGCCAGAGGACGTTTTCCAACCCCCCTGATATTCAAGCGCATAGTTTCAATGGAAATCCGCGTTTACGCTCGCGTCCCTCGGCTAAGGTTAATCTGCCGAGTGCGTTGCGACGCCTGGGCTAATGGCACGTAGGACGTCGAGCTGCGTGCCAGCATTTTCAGCCAACCGGTCGTCGGGCATCCGTCGTCGTTGAACAGAGCAAAGAGGGGCCGAAGAGGGGGGCAGCCGGCGGCTTGAGTGATGAAGTGAGTGCAGAGTGAGGCCTATTTTTGTGCTCACCGACAAACAGCCTCGTAGATCTCGTGACACGTCGTTAGAGCGCCACGAAAATACCCTCCGCGCGACCCAAAAGTGCTCCGGGATATCCAGAGGACGGAGCAAAACTGCGTTTACTCCGTGGAATTACTGGCTGTTGCCCCTCGCCGTCTCGTACGAGAGTAATGCCGATAAATACGAGAATGAAAATGTTGTTGCCGCCGGTTCTCCCCTCGTTGCCACGCTAACGCCGTTTTTACTTTACAACCGCCGCCCCATTTTCCCCCCCGCCTCGTCGTTTTCGCGCGGCGCGTGCTCCCCGTTGTCGTGAGATCGTCATTTGCACGACACTCCGCCACGTTATTTTTATATTTAGTGTGATGTACTTCGGTACAATTTGTACTGCGCGTTTCTGCGTCTATTAAAGCGTATGCGGCTTGTCGTATTCGAAATAATTATCGGGTCGGCAAGGAAGTGTTTTGGGTTTTCAGAGATATTTTTTTGCTGATAAGGAACGGAAGTTTTATGAGCGTGGAATTGTCAAGTTGCCAGAAGCATGGCAAAATGTCATCGAACAAAATGGGAAATACATTGTTGGTTAAACTTCATTCTTTGTATAAGGACATGACGTTGATTTTACGCTACAAGATCGAAATGACTTTGTCGCAAACCCGATACTTTCGAAATTGTGATTGATTTAAGGTGATGTTTGGAACAAAACTCGACAACGTGTCGCCCCTGAAACAAGGGGTAAGCTTCGTTCAAAACATATCATTAAACGTGCTACCACTTGGGACATAATTGCGTGCAAATCTTCAAATAATAAAATACATCCCATATTTTTCCGAACAGAGTTGCTTGACTGGAATTTCTTTAATCAGCTACATTACCGATGTTTGTGTAATTTACATAAATCCATTTTAATGCGAAAATAGCTCGATTAAATATGTATGTCACGCTACATCGACTCGAGGATTAAAGCACAGACTGCTAAAATAGCTGGTGATTTATCCAAATTTTAAGAGGGATCGCGGAATTTTCGCGTGTAAAGAGCTTTAACCATGTACACAACCGCTCCAACGCTTCCCCTTGCACTTACTGTTCGTATTCCTCGTGGTTTAAACGATAATTATCGTCTTTATTCTCCTATTCGGCGTAATATCCTTCCCGTATATACGTTCTCTTTCTTCAAATTGAACCCGCTGCCGGAACACACGAGAGGGAGTTGCGGAAAGGTTGTATCACGCAAGGCAAATCGCCCAAGCGAAGGAAATATAACGTACGGGTATGCACGAACGGGCCTCTCCTCGCTGTTAACCCTTTCATTCCTATCGGCGCTCCCAGATATTCGACAAGCACACATGGTAATTACGTTCATCATTTTCCTTTTTGCAACTTCTTTTTTTTTCAGATAATATTTGATTTCATCTCGCAGCAAATTAACACTAAACCTATGGTCTGCTTTGTGAATATATTTATGTATATCACGTATATCCTTGAAGAAGAAGGGTATTAAAAAGAAATGTCATTAAATCGATAGAATGATTTATAATCTGCGACAAAATTCTGGAAAATTTCAATAAATGCCGGTGTACGAAGTACATCGATTTTTCTAAGAAACTGTGGACTGGTCATTTTGAACGCTTCGATAGGTTTACCGTTAATGCCGCATCTCTCATGCGTTTGTTAGAGATTTCCCACTTTTTCTGCCTAGGATACATCTAGGAACTTCTCGACTGCTTTTTTAAATCCGTCTGGTTAGCCTATACCTAAGCACTGTATACATGCAGGTGCTGCAATGAACGTCGTAAGTAAGTGAAATGCATGGTATGCAAGTGGATTAAAAATATTCAATAAGCGAAGGGTTATCCGTTGCCCAATATACATTATCCCCTTAGCGCCAGGTAATTCATGTTGCGTATATTAAAGTTATACTTCAAGTTTATGGAAGAAGAAGCTTTAAGTTGTACAAGTTGTTACTCGCTTTATTATTCGAGATCGAAGAGATTTTTTAAAGACTTATTTTGGATAGTCGGAAACAGGAAAGCAGCCAAGATGCCATCCGGTTCACGTTCAGAATTGCTGCAACTCGTAGATAGAAAGGAAGACGGTGTCGAGTCACACTCGACAAACGGCCACAAGGGGTTACAGACACGGAACCATTCTACGAACATAAAGCTTCTGCGACTGGGCGTTTCTGTGTCATCGGGGCGGCAGGTTTGGGACGTCGGGCCGTCACGCATCGTTACTCGAGAGAATAAAATTAAGCTAACGACGTGCCAGACCGTAAATTCCTTGGATTATTAACTATGATCCACCGTGGATCGTATCTCGGTATTTATTTGGTACCGTTAACACACCAGGCAGTCGGGAATTAGTATAGATGTAAGAGGAGGAACACGCGGGAGGAAGTAAATCGAAGTGCTCCAACGTTTAACTCATAGCTTTGAACGCTCGAATGTAATAATTAACGCGCGCATAAGAACGAACAGGCACATATTTTACCGAGCCTTATACTTTACTCGAGCGATTACCTCACCATCATGGAAAAAATAAACTGTAATTAACACCTAATTTTAACGCCAGTAAGAAAATATCAAACATAAATATTACCTCCTTTTCTGCAATCATGGCGCCAAACCGTTTTCCGTTAATTTATGATCACCATTAGAATAAATCACTATTAACAATATCACTATTAGCATAAACATCCAAACTAGAAGGTGCTATAATCCCACATATTCTGATTGCCCTAAACAGCTTCTTTGAAGTCTCGTGTAAAAATAAGATATACCAAAAATCTGTAGGCCGTAACCTCTTCTCAGTCTGACATTATTCTCAGCCGCAATTATTTTAAGGACGCAGCGGGCTTTTATTTCGTGCTCGAACTAGATGCATTATTAGCCTCTCGATGGGCACGGTTCACGGTTTGCCGTCGAGCGTCGGCTCGACATCCTGGGAGCAGCAGGAAGTCGCGATAAAATTCGAAGCGGCTAAGCGTAATCGACGGACGCTTATGCCGGGCTCTGTAAGAACGAAGGATTCTCAGGGAACAAATCCGGACAGGCTGTACGCCCTATATCAGGCTTTCCGGCCGCCAGCACGTCTGACAGTTATCGCAACGTTTGAGGATACTTATTCGGAGAAATTATGGTCAGCAGCTGCGCGCCTTTTTTCCTTTTTTTCGATCACTCCGCTTTTCACTCCGAAATGTTATGCCCGCTACGCGCGCATAACCTGCGCCACCGGTGGGTGCCGCTTATACATATACTATCCCGGGGGCTAAGTGGCGGGGAACTAATGATAAACACGACTCTTCGTGGCTATAAGGGGAAATTAATGTTCCGGACGTAACGGTAAATGGAGTAGAAAGAAGACAAGAAACTGCGAGATAAATGGCGCTGGGTTTGCCGAAGGAGAGCACCTTTTGCCGAACGCCAGCGAGAGACGAGTGCCGTGGATTCTGGAATTATGGCGGAGAGACCGCCTGTGGGATAACGATTTTATCCTCCTTCCTCGAAGTATCGGCCATGCCAAGGAACGTGTTTCCGACGTATACCGGCACAGATCTTATCGGTGCAAAAATTGCCGCCACTTCCAACGGGCACGTTCTGCGGAACGCCGTCACCGATCCTTCTATGGCGACGAAGATTTTTCTGAAGCAGGACCCATCTTTGGCGATCATTTTACTAAGGAAAATCCTACGTACGCTATTCTCTTAAGCATTAATTACAACGGTGAAACAGAAGCATCCGAGTTACTTCTCATAATGTGCACTCGCTGCGTGAAACCGTTAGAGTAGTTCTAATAATTCTTTTAAAGGTTAGAAATTAAAATTCGAATAACAACCACATACGTGTGGTATTATTTCAATGATTGAAACTTAATACGAAAAAAAGCATGGAAAAAATTGGATCGTTTATCACAATTTCTTTCGTCTGAAATAACGCTTTTCGAATTAAACGTTTCGAGAAATTCTATCTACTGGAGAATCGCTTCTTTTCAAATAAACACCGTATCGAAATATCTTCTTTCTTTTCAAAATAAACTATTACATTAAGGAAATACCCCTCCCGAACAACACTAACACCGGAACACGTTTTCGTTTCAAATAATATTTATCTTAGTCAGTCTCCAGTTCTGAGGTTCCCTTTTCCCGAAAGAATATCCCTTATGCAACTTCCGTTTCAAGTTCTTTCGCCTCGTAGAATAGCTCTTTAGAGCCCTCTAACAACGAGACGAGAAGCGTGGCTGTCATTAACCCTTTCCAGCCCAAATTATTATTTTTTAGTAAGAAAATTGCATATTAAAGAAAAACAATCTAGATTCACCTGATTAGTAGAAGCAGCTTATACGGATGATGCTAGATGGCAACGTTGGAGTGGAAAGGGTTAAAAATGTATCTGCGCTCAATTAACATACTTAGACGAGTCATTAAAGCCGAATACCGAACGCGTCGCGCTTCGATTACAAATTCGGTTAAAGGATCTCCATCCGGAGGTCTCGGCGACAGTTTGGAGGAGGACATTCATGGCGTAATTAATATGTCAGCGAAGCTGTCAAACGCAGATAGGACTACGCAGGAGACGCCCCGGGATAACTTTGTACCGCATGGAGATCGCTACGCCCAGGAATCTCACAGATTTAGGATATTTTCGGCGGATCAACGTGCCAACGTATCGCGCATTAATTTTGCGGATAGACGTACACGAGACCGACACATTTGCTTATCGAAAAAACAATCTGATGCAGATGGACTTAGCCAAGGAGGTATAAACACGTTTTCGCTGAAAAATGGACGGAAGCGTATCCCGGCGCTGCGGATAAGATTAGCCCGCTCGTAAATCTACGCCCAACGATCTCTAATAAATGCTAACGATCGCGCTAGCTTAATAGGTATGCCAGACTGTTATCAGCGTAAATTGCCAGTTTGATATCTTAAAAGAATGATCCCCAAAATTGATGAGTAAAAGAGGAGGTGGGGGGGGGGGGGGAGTATCGATCGAAAGAACGACTTTGGGCCAGTGCTTGACGCTGATAATCGGTAGTATTAAAGGTACAGAAAAAGAACATTGTTTTTTAAAGTAAAAGATGTGAATGCGTATAAGAATTTAATTTACAAATATTAATCGAAAATATAATTCTCATGATTTGATATAATCTTTCTCCATCGATCTGGGCAAGTTTTAATCCCTCGCTCATAAAATGCACTGAATTTTGATACAAAATATTCAATAAGTGTTTTCATGTTGTCGTGTGTTCGACATTTTTTTTTGTAGACAGTGCTGTATTGATCTAAAAAGGTGATAATCAGATGGCGCAGCATTTGAAGTATATGGAGAGCGACGAATTCTTTTCCATTTTAATTTGTCACGGGTTATTTTTGCCGTGTGCATCAAAAAGACACTCGCATGCGTCCATTCGATCGCCTAGATATTCCTCGCGTAGTTCGTGTGTTATCCATATGCCTTTTCTCCACACCTTCTCGATTTTTTTAAGATTCTATTGAACACTCAACCATGAGTATTCGAGATTGTTCACAATTTTTTCAATCCATAAAGTTGGATTGCTTTCGATTTCAACAGTCAATATAGCATCATCCGCTTTTCTAGGTATTCGTCTTTCGAGGCTATTTTTCAAATAACAATTTCCTAATAAAAATTTATTGAATCATGTTTGACACTTGCGAATATCCACATAATCGCCAAGTACGATACAAATGTTTCTGCTGGCAGTAGTTGTAGTTTCTTTTATCAAAAAATGATAAAACATAAAATTTCAAATAAATACTTTACTTTATAAAAATGTATCCATTGTAAATCGGGACACAAGATTTTAATTGTACAAATCACAATATATTCCAGACAAGTAAAATCACCGAAATGGCACAAAATACCTCTTCAAAGGACCGTAGTACAAAACGTAAATAATCCCCGAAACTGGTCAACCAAAAACGCCATTCTATTCCGATATCTCTGATATAAAGGAATAACTCAAAAACTTCAAGTAAAACCTGAAAGTACAACTGAAGTATAAGCGGTTCGAACTAAATCGTTCCGAGTAATTAACCTCCGACCTCGGTGTTAACGCAGATTCCTGTAAAATAGTATTTTCCACGTTGTCGACAATTATGCAAAGCGCAACGGTAAGAAAAATTCAGCATAAACGCTTATTAGACGTACGTACTTACATTGCGCTCGCGCTAATGCAGAGCGATGTAATTGCCGGCCCATTACGAATAAATGTCGGCGTTTAGAGCCACCTCGATCTCCTCTCGCAAAGTACACGCGTGTGTTTGCACCATATCGCGAATTGATTTATGGATATTTGACCCTCCCCCCCCCCCTCCGCCTCTCAGCCGCGGGTCGTGATCGTTCACGCCGTTCTCAGAAACCGCCGACTTCGGTCGCTAATTAATTTAACGAGACAGCGCGGAAGCCGGTAATTCCGCAAGATATTAAGGAACATAACGCACCGACAATGCGATATCCACGCCCGCGCAGGAGCATTCCGGCGAGCTGCATAAACTTATTAAGTAAATTAAAGCGGAAATGGCCGATTCATGATACAATGGGAATTAACGCCGCACTCTGCGGGCCCCCCAGTCGAACGAGATTCCGGCATGCCACAAGTACATTAATCGTTCCATCATTAGGAACGCCGGATTTTGCACACCAAATGCGATGCTAATGAGCGACTTCATTTACATCGATGTTGATATTATCCGCGCAAGTGAGAAGGGGGGGGGGGGGTGGAGAAAACTTGGTCCACCTTTCGATCCCCATCCTCCCACTGTCATTAACAATTCCGCGGGCTTCTCGTTTGGGCAACTTAACAGGATTAAATTCAAAACTCTGGACTTCGAGACGTCGGCGCAATTCTCAGCCGCTGAGGCGCTTTTCGAGTAGCGCTGTTTTGAGTTTCTAAGGGAAATCGTTAACCCCTACGGTTAGAAAATCGTGTGAGAGACGTGATACGTCGTACGAGCTACACGCGACGAACGTTTATTAATTTTTTTGCAAAGTAAATTTGGTTGTACCTTATACGTTGATTTATATGTCAAAAGACATGTGCGATTTGTGCAACTTCGAACTCACAGCCAAGCGATGAAACTGCTCGACGTGCGACCAACCTTGCTGTTGTTTATGGCACACGCTGTTGGGGTTTAAATTGTGCAAGGCGGTAACAGCTTGACCGGCAATTGAAATGAGCGAATATGAATTCTAGGAAGCGAGAATGAAGGTATTAAAAGCCTATCGAATGACAACGCCGCGGATCTTTGTTATTCAATTGTTCGAGGCGCATGGAACGTTGATCGTTCTTTCGAATAGAATGGTATACTCTGGATAGCGATATGATATTTTGAAGCGCGAGTATATATATATTTTTAGTTGTAATGTTGTACTCTTGACAATTTACAACATCCTTGACTTAACTTTTTCTAATATCTTTTTCTACGCAATTTCGAGGTAACACGATCGAAGAAGCGAGGTTGCGCCTTTTTTTACTCTCAAAGGAAATAAACTGTATAAAGAAACGAGCGTTTTTGTTGTTGAACCGTTGTCACCTCGAAATCGTACAAAAAGAAATCGTGTAGAAAAAGAGTTAGATGTATTATGAACTTGCCCAGTCGACGTATAACAATTCATCTTACTATTAATCATGTTTGATTGAATAGATCTGTATCATCCTATTGTAGTGATCCAATAGTATATAACGAATAGAGATTTAAAACAATTCTGTAACAGCATATTCGCATTATACAATAAACATTCAGTACAAAAGGGAAACTGAATTAAAAGATCGTTCTATTCGAGTGAAGAGCCTCTTTAAATAAATATTTGTTCATAAAACAACGTTTCGAACGCCTCAGCGCGTTCCTTATCAAGCCGAAAAGAAAGAATAAACAATGACAACGTATAAAGAAATACTAAAATGTAAAATGGACTTTATTAATTTTATTAAACGGAATGTGCGTGTAACGTACCTTAGAGGTAACGACAAAGCATACGTTAATAACAGTAATGAAAATATTAAATGTATGAAAAAAAAAAAAAAAAATAGGGAAGGGAGGGAGGACCTGTTAAGAGAAAAACGTGAAAATTAATCTCAAAATTATGGAAAATTTAAATTATCTCAAATTTCGTTAATCTTTCGATTAATCTTAAAAAATGTATATGTTGAAGATGTATCAAGTTACTTATGTTGCTGTGGCACGTTATTGAAAATATTAATAAGAACAGACTAAAGACGCGGGATGCACGACGTACTAACTTAAAATTGATATATATAATTATTTACAATAATAAAATATAAATGCCAGTTGAACTATGTCCCCGTATTACTTTAATCAGTTTATGCTTCGTCATCTCTAAAGTATGTTATAAGCACGTATCGATTTATAACGTTTTATATTTTAGTATTGATCCATACGTTGCCACTGCTTATTCTTTCTCCTGAAGTAATAAAGATAAGGAACGCGCTGAGGCGCTCGAAACGTCGTTTTTTGAATAAATATTTATTTAAAGAGGCTCTTCACCCGAATAGAACGATCTTTTAATTCCATTACCACAAAGAACGAGAAACCTACTTCTGCTAATGGGAAAATGTTTGGTAAGAAATACGAAATGTATACTTCAATATTTAAATCTTCAAAATGTAAATTGATGTTTGCTTGGACAGACCGTGCGACTGTTAGCGATTCACCAATAAGGATCTCAATTATCAACGTTCTTCTCGCATCAAGCGGAGATCCTTTGGAAATCCTTCAGAAACCGCTATTCTGGGGCTTTTACAATATTGGAAGGAAGCGCAGGTTCAGAGGTCTGCAGTGGAACGAAATTTGGATTGATCGGAGCTTCTCGTCGAGAGTAAATGCGCAAGGAAGTGATTGCGAATGATGGACGATCGGTGGCGAGGGATGATAAAGTAGTAGCGTGCGGTGGAGAAATATCGACGGGACGCACCCCCATCTATCACGCCCTTCCCGCTTCGCCGATAATCACCGGCTGCCAGCCAAAGTCAGAATACAAGTAAGATCGTGTAGGGAGATTTGACTTCGTTTCGATTACTCTGAAAACGTACCTTGAAGGCACCATTGAGCTATCCTGCCTTCCTGAAAATTCTACCTAAGATAAAGGCCCGTCGCAAAGGCAGCCGCCAGTGGGCATCGATTCGATCAAATTCAGGAACTGGTATTGCTCTACTTTCACGGTACATTGAATCGTACGAAATCATACCCTTTAGAACGCCGCTCTCTTTGTTCATAAGATCGTAAGAAACGTTTTTGCCCTGTCGCGTCTAACCTCGGATCAAACAGAGACGAGGACAAATGTCCGTGATCGAAATTTTCGACACTCGGATAATTGCCAAAGAATATCGCTTCTGAGATGAAAATGGAAGAACGAACGTGATCGAGCAGAATTCCGAAATTTACGAGCACCAAGAATCTTGTGAAGGAAAGTCCTTTCTTCAAATACTTTTTCTATATAATAAGCAAATCCAAGAATAGCATCATGAACGCCAAATTTCAATTGAAAACAATTGCTCAAGGCAATTTAATAATAAAAACTTGTATAATAACGATAGAAAAAGATTAAAAAGTGATTTTGTACTTTTTATACCGTTTTATACCGTTTGAATTGATGAACTAAAAATCCTACTATTGACCACAAACAAACAATTAACGGTAAATATAATAATTCTCATAACTGAAGAGGCTGTAGCTAATTCGGTAAATCGCATATAAAGAGGGGCTACGTATGGGAACATAAAGCATATCAAACAACAAACACGTCTATTTTCTGACCGTTGCACACGAACTCTGTATCTCCTCGCGACTCTCCCAGCAACTAGCGGAGAACCGCGCGCACAAGGTACAACACTGCACATCGCCTTCACACCTGTACAGCTCGCCACATATATTCCATTACAATATATAATAATCAAATCTCTCATTAAAAAAGAAGCAGCAATATCGTTTGCCACTTTTTTCTTCTACAAAAACACTAGGACTACCAACTTTCACGTTACCCAAAGCTCCATGCTACAACAAAGAAATCCACATCTTCTAATTCCACAGTTACAATTTCCAAATATCCCAACATATCTGGTTCACCAGTCTACGAAATCAATCGGCTCTGCTAACACCAACGCTCCTTTTCTCTCCTCTCTCACCGCGGCCTTTACACCCTCAGCTCGAGCCCCTTGTCGACAAAACTCGCGACAGGACTTTCCGGGGCGCCTAATGCTCGACGCGAGGCACGCGTAATTCTCCTCGCGTTACAAACGCACGGCTGTCCGTCAAAGCGACGGTGGCAACATCGGACCGTCTTCCGTACTCGTTATTGGTGCGGTGACACCGACGACGGCGTTATCCCGGCCATCAATAACGAAGGAGGCCCCGAGTGGAAATCCAGGAATGAAATTTGCCGCGGCGTCGAGCCCGAATTAATACGTCCTGCCGATCGGGAATGGCCGCGCAGATGCTCCGTCATCCATCACCCTGACGAAAAAGCTCGCGTGCACCCGCTACCCACCGTGAGAGCGGGGCGTGTATCCCGTTAAAGTATGTGAAATCCAAGTGCTTTCAACTCCGCGGCAACTCGCGGCCATAACTCAGCCCAGCTGCCGCGGGGAGGGGGTGAGGCTAAGAGCTAGAAAAATTTCACGGCTGACGTCGCGGCACCGCCGGGTTTTACGTCCGTCAGAGGGGTTAGGGAGGAAAGAGGCGAGCTACGGCGACAGAGGCGCGATTACCGACTTCCAACCGGAAATGCACGGTCCCTGGATTTTCCCTATGCTTCTCGAGGCCTAAAGCGAATTTTGAACTCGAATTTGGAGTTGGATAGCGTCTCTCAAGGACGTTGAAAATCGGTGGGTAACTGAGAGCCGAGTGTGATTGTGGGGGGTATTGAGATATCGAGCGGTGTTAACGTGTTCTCGTGTTTGTTGGTTATTGTTTTTTATTATAGTTAGTATTAGTTGGTATATAGTTATTACAGTTAGTATATAATTGATTATTAGAGTCTTGTTATTGTTAATGTTATTTTTGTGAAGCATTTTAAAGTATAACGCCTTTCGGTATTTCATCGGACCTCCTGTAAAACTTTAGGGAGTACGATACCACACATTAGTGGGAGATTTTTTGGAGACACTGTGTCGTGCAAGTTACGGTAGGTTGATCAGTTATGTGCTTAAGTTACGTTTTTAAATTTTTCAAATCTTCGCGCTCTCTTTACGAATTAGAAACTTATCACCAAACGCTGTGTACTTGGAGTATTATAATACGCGATATATATTTTTTAGGGAGATTCCTGACTGTTTAGATTTTATTTATAATAAACCTGGACAGCGGTACAGAAGTAGCTTGAATATACAATAAACATCGCATCGACGATATAAAATTTAAATGAGGAACATTTCTCCGCACGGATATTTACATAACCACTGTTCCCCCTAACTCGTGTCATTGCGTTTGTCGTAACCTGTGTCTAAAATAAACTGCAGACATCACCAAAAATCTCATACGTACTATAAATAAACGTCATACCAAGAATCCAGCAGACACGTCGCTGTACAAACCATCCACGATCAAGCTCTCAAGACTCTTCAATATCAATGTTATCCGATCACTCCATATGCGAGACTCCCATCGAGAAAATCCTTCAAAATTCCAACAGGAAACCCTTATCGTCCATTCAAAGAACAAACGGAAGCGTTGCTCACAAAGAAGTCTTCCAACCCTGAAGAACACCGTAACGTTTCCGCAATTTCAAGCTCTCTCGTCGACTAGTTACCCGACTGTACAGTATGCAAGCACATGCGTAGGTGCATTTGCATGCACGCAGCGAGGAAGGAAGAGAGAGAGAGAGAGAGAGAGAGAGAGCCGTATACGCACGTACGTACGGTGCTTCGGGTACGTAGGAACGGAGATCAGCATACGTCGCGTATTATTTACAATTGGCGGCGATTTATGTCTCTGGGCCGGATGAGGGCAGGCAGGCAGGCAGGCATGGGGAATGCGGAGAAAGAGAGACGGCGCCCGTCGGCAGGAGAGAAAGGGCAGAGCGGCAGGAGAGAGAACGCGGCCGCCTTGCCAGCCAATTCCCGGCGGCCCGCTATATTTACGAGGCCCATAAAGTAGCGGGCACGGCCGCGTATATTGCCGCGTAAATATCAGCTTATGGAAATATAGAGCTCAATATCTGCCTGCCTGCCTGCCTGCCTACCTGCCTGCCTACCCAGCGCGCTCCGCAGCTTTTCTTCCCTCCCCATTCAAGGACCATCCCGTAGCCGGGATAGTTTTCGCTCAGCTCGTTGGTAATCGCATATTTCCACCGAAAAATCATTTCCGTGCCTCATCTGGAGGAACCTGAGGGATTTGCGCCCCCGCAAACGGGATGATCGTCCCTGAGCAATTAACCGAGTGTACCTTAACACTGTATCAAGCAGCCACTTTTCGGACATACTTAAATGGACTTAATATATACTTGAAGTGGAAGAAGAGGAAAGAAATATCGTCGTGAGTGTCTTATTCCTAACCTCACTTGATCGATAATTTATAAAATAGTATTGTTTATTTAATAATAATATGTTATTAAAGGAAAAATGTCGTTGGGTTAATATATTGATTCATATGTTGCAACAAAAGCATGGATAATCTCGGGAAATGTATCGTTTCAAAGTTCTACGGTTATTTAGAGGAATGATCGATTTGAAGGAAAGAGAAAGATGACGGATTTTTTTGACAAATAAATAGTACAAATTTATTTGTCAAAGAACCTTGTTTTGACAGGTCCGGTGGGTTTAGTGTCGACCTATGGATCGTTTGGGATATTTGATCGGTTCGCGATATATTCTCAGGATGAAGATATTCTTGAAATAATAATATTCCCTAGATACACGATACCAAATGTAACTATATGTAATTTTCTACTAATACCATAATGCGTTCAATTTTATAATACAGTATTTCAAGGTATAGAATATACTCTATCCTGGCTTATGAAAATATAATTGCATATGCCAAACGCTTTGTACAAATCCAAATATGATGCTTTTGTCCAAAATAAATGACTACAACATTTCAATTTAACACATACACGCACTAACTAAACGTATTAAATAAATCATCAATTTGCCATTATTCAAAACTACGTAACCACGCTTTGCACTACGTGCGACGCGAAACACGAAATTAACCACGAACTGCGACACAGCATCCACGTTCGATCGCGTGTGTCGAAAGTGCGAGTTTCGGCTATTCGACTTCGACACCAGGTATTATTAACGACGCGCTATTTTATGGGGCAAAGGTAACGAGCGGCGGGTAAAAGCACGATACGCGATTAATCCTCGGGATCTTTCGATCCCGCAAAAACCGGACGAGTCCTGCTGGTCGATTTGCACGGTAAGTACGCTTTCGATCTAACGAAAGACCTGGACAGGAGTCCATAGCCAACGGAGGAGAACGCGACGAGGACGCCTGACGCTGGCTGACACCATTAGCGCAGCCATCCGTCACCATTAACACAGATGTCTGTGTGTTTCCGCGAACATCGCATTAATCACACCTATCCACATAAATTTCCGCCAGTCCGAGCGGAGCAACGAAACCCGAGCGCGTCCTGACACCTTAATGGATGATAAATCAGGAATTCATTAAGGGAGGGGACAGATGCGACGTATTTATTAAATCGAATTCGACGCCAACAAATGGCCGTATTTTAATCTGTCCGGTGTCAGCGGCGTCCCGCGGGAGAAGCGGTCCGTTGACGATTTCCAGATCCCGATCGCATGACTTTTATCGATTCCCCGCTTGTCCAGACCCGCCGAGCGGCGGCCCTCGCGATTTTCGAGAGGGATTTCAACGAGAATCGAGAAACTCGCCCCGAGGACACGTACCGTGGGGCCCATTTTTCGTGTACCGCTTGGATCAGTGCATTCGCCCTTGATCTACGATTGGAAATACAGAGTTCTAGCGTCATTCTATCCAAAGATAACTGGCAAACGAAAGGTCCCGGCTTCGAGTCCCTGTCTAGTTTTTTCCACGCGTTTTGCAAAGACATGGCTTAATTCACCTCCTTATATTTATGATTCTCGATTTTCATTTAATTCTTAACATTTTTTAACCATAATTATCAGAGGTTTGTACTAGTAGTTAGAGATATTCTCACACACGATTTCGTTCTCTCGACTGGAATTCTTATTCTAATAAAAACAAATGGAGAATTTAAAACGTCTTAAGAATTGTGAAAATTAATTGCTCGTTAGTGACCAGTATAGCTCACGCAAGTTTTCTATCCAAAGAAGTTTAGTGTGTAGCAAGACTTGATATTTTACTATACTAAGAGTGATTCCTGGTATAACAAATATGCGAGGATTATTCGAATTTGTAAAGATATATTTTCTTCCCAAGAGCACAAAAAGTAAACCGTTTTCACGATCACGTTCTGTTTTTAATACAAGAATGTATTGCGGAATTTTATCTAGATACAAGTACCTATTAGCTAGAAAGCTAACATTTGATAAAATAGGATTTCTTGTCATTTTCTTTTTCGAGTATCCGACAAACACATATTATATA
>JBCFXI010000675.1:0-121705 GCA_038496175.1 Ampulex compressa
ATATTATATTATATTATATTATATTAATACATTGTGTCTATGTTACAACATTAAATATACGATTCAATGAAAGACACTAAAGGTGTCGATACGTCACTCATCGATTCAAAAATCGCGGGCTTCACGACTTCACGAAGTCTCCCAGCTCGAATATCGAGAGGACCAATCAGAATCGTGCAATAAGCATTCCTGCCATCGCGCCGCCATTATTTTGATGATTGCTTACAATCCTGACTGGAGGTTCGTAACTCGAGGCCCGCCTCGTTCGCTCACGAGGGTGGAAGAAAAAAATAGGCGAGAATCGTGGGGAGCTAATCTCGAAGGATAAATCTCGGCGTCATGAGGAATCGTCGGTAATACCGTATCTCCGAACCGATTACTCACCTGGTCGTTGCAACTGTGCAATAACGCCCTGGGAATTATTGCGCCTTAATAAACCACCGTTCGCTCTCCTCCCCGCTTCTCCTCTCCATTTTTGGCCCTCTTTCTCTTCAGCCTGTCGGGCCTCTCGACTTTTCCCTCTTCATTTCGTTGCCCTTACCGCCGACCGACCTGAACATCCGCGAGGGAACCAGTTCAGCGTGGCTGCCAGTGGAGGGGGTGGGGAGGGGAGGGGAGGGGAGGAGAGGGGGGCGTTTAATTCCCAAGGAATGCCCCCGTCGTTTGTCACGTCACCCGACGTTTCCTAAGTCGCCGAGAATGTATCCCGTGAAAATAATGAAACCTTTATTTCATTTCTTTTCACTCCGTTTCATTTTGCCCTATCCAACTACGCAGCGCACGGCCTCATTTCTCTCGCGGAGATCGGCTGACGAGCGAGTCGATGCTCAGGTGGGAGGCGGAGCGATGGAGAACGCGGCGATAACGTATCGCTTGGATTTTGTCGCGAGGAGTTCGCCTCTCCTCGAGCGGAAGTTGGCGATCGACATTTTTGTTCCATCGAGAGAGGAAACTTGACTCCGTGAGAGTTTAGATCGAACGTCTAAGCGAAAGGTAGTTTGAATGTTTCACGGAGTCATCGAAGATCGATAGATAGAACTTGGTGGTCGATTTGATTCTTGGAATAAATCACGATTATTTTCTAGGACGTGAATATCGAGTTGGACGTTAAAATTAGATTCTCTACGGGAGTCACTGATGTTTATTAAGTACATCTCGCGGTATGCAGCAGTTTCCTTTCTACTCGATTCAAGGCTGCAGAATTCTCGACTCTCCACGATTCTTCTTGAAAAAAAAAAAAAAAATGGACAGGGTAGACAGGATCGAGAATCGAAGGTAAAGTACGAACAACGAGGAAGGACTTCCGTGGGCTCGGTTAAGGGTCGATAAAAGTGGCGTAGTCCCGTTAGGAGAGAAACGTGCAGTTATCGAGAATTACGATCGCGAGCATTAAAGTCCGGCACATCGGGAAACTCGATAACCGTCGATATTTCGGTCTAAGCTGTCCATCTTTTTCGGTACTTACGCGAGGCCTCGTACTCCGTAAATCGCGTCGGTGTGCGGCTCCCAGCCTCGACTCCCGCGCGGCTCCGAGCTCTCCAGGAAGTGACGCAGCCCCCTTGGCATTCGACTCGATGGGCTCGCGTCGCCGCTCGCCTCCAAAAACTTGTCGACATCCTCGCTTTATCGTCGTTTTATGGCCGCTTTTACGTCCGATATGCCGGAGATTGGATCCTCCGGCGCGACCCGAAGATAGAAGAAAGATAGAAAAGGGACGAGCCGAAGAATGCGAGGAACACTCGGCCGGAATCGCTCCGCTTGTCCGATTTGGCAGTTCCAGGATAAGGAAAGGGGATAGGGCCGCAGTTTTCCTCCTAAATTCAATGATCGCGGCTCCGTCCTCCGCGAATATCCCTCCCCGAAGGAGGAAGACGCCCGCTTTTAATGAATTCCCATAATATCCAGTGTTCCGCTGCTCGTCCGACTTCGAATCTGGTCGATCCTCCCGAACGGTCCGGTGCAATCTTACTTCTCTAATTGGCCCAACTCGCAGTCCTGCTCGCTTCCATAGCATGTCACCCCCCACTCCCCCTCTCCCTCCCCCCAACTTGCCCCCCGATCCTTCCCAGTTCCCCGCGGAGGGCGCAATTATTTTTCGATTGGATCATCCTCCGCCAAACGTCCTCCAGGATGTTTTGCGTGCTCGTTAGAGTTATCGCTCGGCCCTCGACCGGCCAGGCCAGGCCAGTTCCGCCACTGCCTTCATCTCGGGCTATCGATTCCCGGATAGGAAGCGTATCCATTGCGCAATAGCCATCCTCGTGAAATTACACGAGCGGCTTCGAGGCGGCCTCACGGCCTCGTATCTCGAAAGGGAGCAGCGCCGCTGGGTGGTGGTTTTGCATGAAATTTCGCGCCAGCGTCGTTCCGAGGGGGCGTCGACGATGTCGTTGAAAAATTTCGCTCCTCCAAGCTCGCGGGGGCTGGGAGAGCCGAGGTGGAAACGGTTATCGCTTCCGAGGTATAGAGCCGAAGGTGAGAAGGAATTCTTCCTTTCGGTGCGTACCGCCAAGCGCAGCAGGCCCGTGAAACTTTCGGTCCGTCTGCATCTTCCGCTAAGTCTCCCCCGGCCCTATCCCGCCTCGGAGCCGCGCCAATCCCCGGTATTTACGCCAATTTTGCACGGCGCGTGCACTCCTGGAAATTAGTAATATACACAATGCAGAAGCCTGCTTTCCCGTCTCGCTGCAGCTCCCCTTGAGTGCACGGCTCTTCCCTGCCCGTTTTATCCCCGCGACGGATCTGCAGGTATTTTCGGTACAAGGCGGCGCTCTATAATCTAGTCCGCTAATGGGCGGTGCTTAATAATGGAGTTGATGGGAGGAGTTCTCGCTGTTCGATGGGATCCTTGTGTTGAGCTTTTATTTTGAACGAGCGTGGATAGAGTTGTGTTTTGAAATTATTTTATAGGCGTGGTATATGGGGTATGGGGTTGGTTGGAATTTTAACTGCGGCAGAGTGGATGGGGGATTAAAGTATAAAGTGTGGGTTATTTTTCTTAATTCTATAAGACGTGGTTAAAGCGTGGCGGTTTTGTAAATAATAAAGGGTTCTTATTTGGAATAAGAGGTTCACGAAAGTCAATAGCGGAGGTTTATTCGATTTTTAAGATCGACGTCAAGTGTTGTTTATTTCTATGAATTTCATAGACGTTTGACGGCTCAAGCTAACCCATTAGTTGCGTACACGATGGAAAATCTACCCATATCACTAAATTCTATTTACATCTATTTATATCTAATGCAATCCGTGATAATTAGATAATATAAATTCTATTTATATCCAATGCAATCCGTGATAATCGGATAATATAAATTCTATTTATATCCAATGCAATCCATGATAATCAAAGTTACTTCTCACGCAGTACCTCTCTCGAACGGCATTAAAAAAAAATCAGTAGTCCGATCGAAGCAGGTACCAATATCCAAGTAGACATCCCCGACACGAGTCGAGGGTAACGAATAGCCATCATCCCGCTTTTAAATCATACCTCAGGATACTCCCGATAAGCCGATATAAAGTATTCGCAAAATAAATCGCCAGCGCCGACGGGGCCGGGCCGGCCGTTTAATCCATACAGCGAAAAGTTTCAAAAATTCCCTCGTAACTTAGCCGATCGCGCATTCCTTGCCGAGGTATAAATGGCGGGGGATTAATATTATCGCGATTTCCATTCACAATGTCCCGGGGAAATCGTTCGGCGGGTCTGGGCGCGGGGCGCGGCCCGGTGGCGATAGGAAAAATATCGGGGCTGGAACTACGCGCCGCATGACTACGTATAAATAAAGATAAGCCGCGGTGCTCCATTTTCTTTTCCCTTTCGTGCCCGTATCGCCTTGGATTTATGCGCCTCCCTAAAACTGATCGAGCTCGAAATTCCTCCGTAACTTTGCGATTTGCCGATTCTTCTCGCAGCCCGTCGAGGGAGCCTGGCAAAGAGAGGGTTGGGGGGGGGGGGCAGAGGCAGGGGCCAAAGTTAATCCTGACAGAGGGCCGTTCCTGGACTATAAACAGAACGATCGTGTCGCATCATTAGGGCGTTAGGTTTGAATAACGGGCCGAATAGAGGGAGCCGCGTCCGATTCTAATTCGGTAACTCAATCTTTGTCAAGTAAATCAATTTATCCGGCGGTGGGGCCACATCAGTTTGCCGGTCCATTGCGTCGGTCGGTCCCTTTTACCCCTTTTGCTCGTTTGCTCGACCCCCCCAGCCCCCGCGCGCCCCGCTGACCGCCCGATGGTCAGCGCCGCTGGATTTCGCAGGCATTAAACGCCGGTAATCCCCGTCTAATCAGACTTTGCCCATCATACCTGCCCTCCTACCCTCCAAGTTTCTCCGCGTAACCCCGATTCTCGCTAATGTGACCGAATGCTGATCGCTGTTCGGGGGCCGGGTTAATTCGCGGACAAAAGCCTCGCGAGGGATAGCCACTCAACGAGGAGCTGCTTTGAGATATCTCCTCGTGTAACTTTGTATCGTCGAAAGCGAGGTTTATTAATGTCAATCTACATTGTTATTGGTATGTGAGAAGCTTTGAGAGCCTGAGATGGTTTAGGAGAATGATGATGTTGGGTGTGGCTAGTGTAGAAATGGTGAAATATACGTAATGGATTGAGAGGTTAATTTTGATGGCTCGTATTTATAGCGGATATTGCTGATATAGGTGAACTGAAAGGAAAGGATGTGTGTACGAATAGATTCGACACTAAAACTTATCGTTGACAAGGGGTATTTTTGGTATTTATTCTTTAGAGTCGCTCCTTTTGAGTTAGCCTTTAATTATTCCAGCGTACGAGTCGTTTGGAAGTAATTTGATGAAATACTTTCAGGAAGTGAGACGGTTCCTTCTTCGTGTATGCCTTTGACCTCTGTGCCTTGATATTTCCTCGAGACTTTTTTTCGTACCGTTAGCCGCGCTTAATGGGGCATAAACATCGTGGTAAGGGTGGAGCATTCGGTTATTTCTACGGCAGAAGAAACGTCACTGGGGTACTTAGGTCTTAAAGAGTTAAAACGGTTTGCGTGAATGCAACTCATTGCCCGTTCGTTTTTCTTACCAACCTGTTAGCTCCGGCCGAGATGAATCCATAAAGTACCTCTAGACAGAGGCTGCTGAGCGAAGCTGACACGCGCTGGAGGTTTTCTGGGTGATTTACGACTTTTAAAATTAACGGTAACTCTTCCCGTGTTCCTGGAAAATGACCGTTTTCTGCGAAGCTTAGCTTCTTGCCTCTGGCGATTAGTCTTAAGTCTTTTACAATTACCGAAGGATCGCCTTTCTTCTTACCATCGTATATATCCAACATTTAAACACGCGAATTACATTTTCTGCCGCCATAAAATCTACCGTTAAATACTTTTCAGAAACGTAGAAAACTTTAGATCTTCTCGCTCGATGGTAATTTTAAGTTGGTCAAAGTTTCTGATAAATCCTAGAACTAAAATTACTAGTCACCTTTTCGACTCGTCTGCATATACTATTATAAGTATCCTTAGAAGGAAACTGTTTACGTACTTCAGTAATTTACTATTAACCCCGCTATACGTTGCCTTCATATCTCACCATGGCGCGACCAGCGATTTCCAGATGTACCGCAAAATCAACTTTCAACCCTAAACAATATACGAGCATCGAGCTCCGAGCTTTATTAAACGGATCTATGAACGCATAAAAAACCGAGATACGCCCAAGACCAAGCGTGGTCGGGCCAAAAAAGGCGTTATCGATTCTCGGACAATTTCCCCCGCGGATCCGTAGCGCAACGTTTACGAGGGGCGTTGGCCAAACGAGTACGATCGACAGGTTACAAATATCGGTTGTCCGCAATCTCCCAACCTGCAGGGCTATATCTCTGATTGGCAGTTAATATTATCGACAAGCCGGCGACGATTAAACCGAGCCGTAACCGTATCAGCGAGAACAGGAGGCAGAAAGAAGGCGGAATGATCGATGCCCGGGGAACGATCGGCGTGGAGCATGTGGGGTTAACGAAACGGCAGTAACCCCCCTGGCAATTACAACGGTTAACTCGGCCAAAAGCGTTGGCCCAATAAGCCCGTTGATTGTCTCGAGTTATCCCGCAGGACGTCGTGGACGGGCTTATCAATTTTTATTACCCGCCTGGCGTAATAATACCTGGCAGCCTGATAGCGCCGTGTAACAGGTCCGCCAATAGCGATTGTCGGACCGAGCGAGATGCATTGTGGGGCCGAATGCCGTTCCAGCGTGCGGATGGAAAAGGGAAAGAACCGAGAGCCGCGTTTACCTAATAATCGATGGATGGAAGTATCAAGGTTAATTACGGGAGACCGGTTACTGACTATCCTCCTGGGTGATACGGTGCTCGGTTGCCGCTGATCACCCTTTTATTCTCTTTGCCCTCTCCGATTGCACTCTGTCCGTGTTTTCTCCTCGCTTTCCCTCCTCTCTCTCTCTCTCTGTCTGTCTTTCTGCCTCTCTCTCTCTCTCTCTCTCTCTCTCTCTCTGTGACGAGTTTTGTATCTCTTTTTGTACGAGATGCGTTGAAAATGTAAGGGCAATTTTGTAATTTTGCGGAACGCATTAGTCCGATTCGCGCGATTTTTTCGTTGTTGTGTTGGTGGACGTGTGTGAAAAGTAATGGTACGTTGTTAGCCATATTGGATATTTGGTCTGTTGTCAGCTGTCAAAAAGGTTATGTGCGTTTTGGTACCGTCGGCGATGATTTATATCTTTAAAATATGGCTCGGAGAATTTGCATGGAATTTTTTATAACCGTTAAATATTGCTTTTGCTGATTCTGTTATGAGTGAAACAAGGGTTTACCGTGTCGTGTCTCCGTAATGTTAAAGACAGATCCGCTGCAAAATGAAATTTCAGCCTCGACAATCGTTAACTCGCGCCGCCGCTTTACGCGCCAAGATTGTGTTTTAAATAATTTCGTTCTATCGATAACAAGTGATGCAACTGAATGTAACTTGGTTAGGCAACTCGTTTAAAATGAGTTTGAGCGCGGGCAAACGCCATTACCGAGCGACGGGAAATTTCACTCTTCGGCGATTATTACTTTAATATTCAGGAATGTAAGGAAAACGCTTTCGGATAACAACGTAATTCTCAAGGCGCGACTTCGAGTGCCTCGCACAAACTCCAATAATCTATTTAAACAGCAATGTGCTTAAATAAACCCACGATATTTGCCACATCGACGTTCGACGGTCCGAAGTATTAAAATAATTTCGCGATAAATTCTTTTTCGCTGCATTGCAATTCCAATCGTTCTAAAAATTCGTATCGTTAAAAATAAGTATAGATAAAAAGGATTACTCGTTATTCATGATATTATATTTCCTTCTCAACTTAATAATATTTCCTCCAGCAAATCGCTACGCAAAATGCTCGTATCAGCATCGAAGGCCACTTAAGAATCATCATTGTACGTAATAATCATTTGGACAGATCTATGGAGGGTATCGCACGAGTGAAAAGCAGCTCGTCGAGAATGCAATTGGCCCGGTATGATGATTGATTTAAGCGCAAGGCACATTTAGGGACGTCTGACGGAAATTTAAAAGAGCCTCAGCCCACAGAAGTGGGCGCCATTCCACCAGCGGATTCCACGCAGCGGTTGATCTGGATGTTGTCTCACGCGCCATAAATTACGACTTCGGGGCACGTAGAGAGGCGTTTCAGAAATTATTCAACTGTCTCTGCGGGATTGCCAGCAAAAATACAAAGGCATGATTTATATTCGATCGTGGTTCTTATGCATTGGAGGTTTACCATGCCGGGCACGTGCCGTCGAAGAAATGAAAAGAGCATCCCGGACGTGTCCGCATCTTCGTTTTCGTTCTCGCACCCTATCATAGCGATTTCCGATATTTGACCGAGCTTGTGCGCCTCGCGAGGAACGATTGACGTGACCGACTCGAGCGTAAACCACCAACGCTATCTTCCTATCGGCTCCAAACTTTCTTCCTGTCCTCGCTTTTGCATCCTTCGCGCGTGAAATTTTTTAAAGGATTTCTCTCACGAATGGCATCGACAGTGTTAATGCTTGGTAATGACGCGTTGATCGAGGGGTGATAATGGCAATATGGTTAACGCAGAGTAAAGTTGCGTCAAGCTTTGTTGTGGAGATTGGAAAAAGGAACGATTTATTCGAATGTTTTATTATATTTGCACAGGATAATAGGGCCCGTTAATTGCACTCCTCGGGCTATTGTTTTAACCGAGATAACGAGGCTTCCACGTCGAGCTGCGTTATGGAATCTCTGTGTTTCCACGAACATTTCCTGGGAGACATTTCTAAGGTTATCCTAACGGATTATTCTTAATGGATATATTCCCACGAGGCTGCTAGGAAATTCGGAAATATTTTCGCGCTGTCATTACGACTGCAACACCTGTGTCGAAATCGCGGCCTGATATATCATCGGTGTACGCGTATTTCTTGCGTACGTAATTGTAATCCAAATTCATCCAATTACATCAATAATACTTGCATTTATACGAAGCCACAATTATACTTTTAAAACAACCGTTGCAAAATCCGATAAAAATCCAAAGCATCATTGAAAATTGGCTTATAATTAAAAATTGTCAATTTTTTATCCATTCAATAAATACACAATATAAGGTTACGTATAGAATAGCATATCGGATAAATAGCCTCCACGGCTTTGCTAACACATACGCCCTTTTGTTAAAATTTCCAAATCTTGCGCAAATCATCTCTACATTATCTTGAAAAAAAAGGAAATCAGAAAAATCATCCGCAAACGTGCATCCTCTTCCTTACGCCTTCCATCCACCCTCCCCCCTTTACACATAAAGTCTACGCTCCGCCCTAAAAAAATTCGCTGGCGAGCGAAATCTGCACCGATCGTCAGCAGGAAGAAAAAGTACCCGCGTGACAATTGATAGGCGTGTTCCAGTGAGCGAGGGCGCGAATTATAATGCCGTGGGAATTCGCGCGAGGTTTCCATCGAGGCCTCAAAGCGAAGGAGAGCACATTTCTCGTGGGAGGTCCTGAAAGGAACCCTCTGGAAGGGGGGGGCGCGGTGCGCGACGCCGCGAGGGGGTTGCGGGGTAAAACGAAGGGGAGGAGAGAGGCAGTGAAGGAACATCCATCGAGCGGCACGGAGCGCCGTTATGGAAGCAGAAGTGGCTACGTAACTTACATTCTGATTTGTTGCACTTTATGCATCGTAATGCTCGCCGCCCCATAAAATGTTCACCGCGCGGAAGACAGTCGGCGAACGTTCCTCGTCTGTTCCGCGGAGTTTCCGCTACAGGAGCCTCATTATTTACTTAAGGCGCACGACTCGCCTTTTACTTCTTACCCGCCGACTTTCCTCACCCGCGAGGACGCCAGTTGGAACAGCGGGAGCCCCTTAACCCTTCGAGTTTCTACCCGGAGTATGCCTCGACATCTTATTCATCCTTACCCACGTTATAGAATTATCGTAGGGGAGCATGAATGAAGCTCAAAGCCGCTTCTGTATTTTATTTAGGTTCCTTATTAGGAATTTGCCCTTTGCACGTTGCACGGGATATCTTGTGCGTAGTACATTTTTCGTATATCGTAGGGTGATATACGGATATGTATCACTGCGCGTAATAAAGTTTCTTGATGGTTACAGCTGTACTATTTACAGTGAGGAATTGAGAATGATCGATTAAAAATTCAGACCACACTGGTGATTAGAAAGATCTTTATAAAGGTTTTCGCTGCGTAGTTGATTATTAAAAATCGTGGCACGTAAGTAAATCGAAGTACGTTATATATAATGCTTACAGTGCATCGAGAAATCCCTTTGAACGTTTATCGAGTCTTTTGAATTAGAACTGGAATTCAAAAATTGCAGTCTGAGCTAGTTGGAGTGGAGAGAATAAAATATCTTGGATCGTGGAGGCTTTTGCTAGCACGCTAGTCGTAATTTCGAAGATTGGAGCGTGCAAATATGGAGGCAAATCCTACGTGTCCCTAACCGAAGCGCGGACCAATTGTATCCGGGAAATAGACCGAAAGTTTGTTGGTTATATTTGATTCCGTTGCATAAGGAACTTTTGAATTTCCTCAGCAAGTTATAACGGGGGATATTTTCTTAAGAATCTCGTCCCAAACTAGTTCAATTAGTGGAATTGAAGCGGCGCAACGGGAAGTTCCTCGCGGTGAACAAAGACGCGGCGGGCCGAGCTCGTTAGTCCAGTTTCATTTCATTACCATCGCCTCGAGTTTTGACGTAAGAAAAAAGAATTAACGGCGTCGACCGGACCAAGATGTGCTTCAGATTATTACCTTCGTGGCGTGGCCGCCTTCTGACAAATCGGGGTTAAGTTATTTTCGGATTCAACGTCCGCACAAAGGCGGTTAACCTGGGCCAGTAGAGAGAGACCGCCACTGATCAGACTTCCACGATGAAATATCGTATAATTCAAGTACATGTCTTTACCCTCGTATAATTATAATATATGTCGTTATTTAAAAATGGAGAAACGATATTTTTCTACGATGCTCTGTCAAACGCTTAAAATAAATCGGTTTGAAGTTGTTCGAGTGACGATAAACGCGCGCTGCTTTCGTGCATTGGTTTCGATCGAGGTCAAAGGATTCCTTGGTTTCAACGCGCGGTGCGGGGCAGTATTTTCCTAGTTCATCCGAGGTATCGTTTTTGAACTTTGCAAAACCGTAGAATGAAAGGTCAGCCGGGCTCCATTTTGGAATATTTGATTCGGCGAAAGTTCCGGTAGGCAAAGGAAACGCTCTCGCGCATTACCCTACCACGCGTTTCCATCGCGCCAAAAGGCTACGGCACAAAATCCAACCCCAGTTTTATCGACGGATTTGCGAAAGGGGTTCCATTGATAATCAGCGGTAGGCGCAGAGACCATAGGAACCGCGTATACCAATTTACACTCTGACGCCTCTTGTTGTACGGTTCGTTGGGTCAACCTCCGCTATTTTGGATCCTGAAAACGATATAGGCGCTGCTTATCGGGGCGTTCATCGGGGAAAGAGGACGGACCATCCTGCTTTGAAGTCAGCCTCCGGAAGTTCAGGAATCGTGTCGAGAGTGATGAATAGCCTTTCTAAACTTTGATTACCGGTAAGATAAAAGGTCGATGCGCGCCCTTCCTCGTCCAAAGCGGACCACTGATCGCACCATAAGATTTTTTGCGCAGTATTTGTATCAGAAAATAGCAAGAAAATCCACGATCCTCAATCCTCAACCTTAACGAGGGAAACATCGAAATCTAATGACTACGTAATCTCGGTGGATTCTTCGTTCAGCTCGATCAAACATTTTCCCCTCGAAACTATACCTCTACGGTGTAATTTTAAGACTGATGACGTAATTTAAAACTGACGTGCCAGATCTGCAGCTCTCATTACCACAGCAGACTATCCGCCACGGTGCCGTATCTTCCAGCGCACGTATGCCCGTCCACGGGAATCACGGTGGTACGACCGAAACGAGGCGCATCTCGGTCGTTATCGTCCGTGCAATTTCTGATTCGATGACTCGGCTGGCTCCCGTCTGCGGCGAACGTGGCTGGGCGTGGGCGGCCGCGAGTCGATTTCTATTATTTTCTTTAGGTTGCAGCCTCGAGATTAATGTAGGTTGAGCACCGGTGCGGTGAGCGTGCTTGCACTGCTAAACGATAGTCGTAGGCAACGTACGGTCCGTGGCGAGGGGCGTGG
The DNA here is from genome assembly GCA_038496175.1 of Ampulex compressa. Classification (NCBI taxonomy): domain Eukaryota; kingdom Metazoa; phylum Arthropoda; class Insecta; order Hymenoptera; family Ampulicidae; genus Ampulex; species Ampulex compressa. The sequence goes on from JBCFXI010000675.1 coordinate 11,692, forward strand.
TGGGGGGGGAGGAGGAGTCAGCTATAGACTCGCCTAGTTGGTACCACTGCCGCGTCTCGCTCGTTATAACCACAGACTTGCTGGGGGCTGGTTGGGCGAAGGAGGGGGCTAGGGGGAGGGGGGGGAGGGGACCCCCCCCCCCCCCCCCCCCCCCCCCCCCCCCCCCGGCGGCTGGATGGAAATACGGGGGTCGGAGGATCCAACTGAGAGATGTATATAAGAGGTACATGCGAGGAATAAACGTTGCATGCCGCCAGCGTCCACGCCCTACGAGCGTGGCCCTGTAATATGTTGGTCACACAGCCTCTGTCCTGTGATGAAGCGTCGCCGATCGTGCTGGACTTCCGACGAGAACGACCAATTCTCCCTCCGCCCCCGACGGGGAATTGTGCCGCGCCTTTAATCGGCCTGTCATGACGTTTCTATCCGTCGAATACTCTTGCGAATGTCATTTCTTTTTTTTTTTTTTCGCACATCGCTTATGACCGTTAAATAGGAGTTTGTGGAAGTTACTTTTTTTTCCTGTCCGATATTTGGCGTGGTTTGAGATATGTGGGATTTAAGGGAAATTAGATTCGGGAGTTGTATTTGGTTAATATTATTTTTATTTCCGCGGTACGAGGGTAGTCTTAAAATATGGATTAATAGCAGTGTTGGAATATATGCTATTTAATGTATATCGCTTCAAAAACTAGGTGTCCGATCTTGATTAAGAAAGCTTTTTGCGTATTGAGCTAGGATGAAAATTGAGCTTGCGATGGATCTAATATGAAACGGTTGATGTACGAACGATGTTCAATTTACACGGTAAAAAGCGTTACAAGTAGAGCACATTCGAATGCATTCGCATTGTATTGATGATGTACGTTATATTAGTTTGTTAATTATCCAATCTCTCCGGTTTTGTGTAACAATGAGCGCTTTGGGAACTATGTTTGATGCAACAGGAATTGTGTAGACAAGCGTATAAAACTGCTTCTATTCCGAGCGTGCGGTCACCATTGTTCAGCTTATGTATAAGCTTGGATATACCCACGGACATTGTCAATTGAGGTTACAGTAAATTCGAGTCGTTGATCATCAAAGACCGAGCTAGGTTGCTGCTCCTACATTAATTCGGCGCACGTTCCATCAGCGCAGCTATAAGTTTTCTTAGATCTCCGCAAACTACATTGTCCTGGTCACAATATTATACCCAGAAAATCCCTAGGAAAATGGTAAGTTTCGCGTAACAATTAAAACCTCCTCTTACCAGCAATGCAAACCGTTATACATCATTTTAAAAATCGACATTTTCACGAATCAACTTGGCCACAGTGCTAAAATACATAGATTACTCATGCGACCATATCGAATCGTTACGTATGACATAAAGAACATACCAACGCGCGAGGGCCCTTCGCATCGGACTTTTGCCCCTCAGAAACTTCCAATGAAGTTTAAAGGGCGCCGAAGCAGCGAGCTAAATTTTAGGCATTGAGGTAACGCGAAGTGTACCGAGAATACCTTCCGATTTCTGAATTCATTCAGCACAAATTCCCTTTACGGCCTCTCGGTGCCCTTTTCAATGAAGCCTCTTCGGGGCCTCGAGGAATCGGAAATTGGCGCACTCGATACAGTTTCGCGTTGCGTTTAATTCGACCGCCTCGATACCTCTCCTTTTTTCCTTCCCAGCAGCAGTCCTGCCTGCACTCCTTCTCCTCCCTTCTTTCCTCCCCCTCCCTCCCTATTTTCCCTTGTTTTCCATGGGACTCTCCAATTTACGAGCCGCAGCGGCGCCCTTGCGCTCGGCCGTCTAATGAATCGCGAAAAGGAAGTATCGTTTAACGAGTGGGAACCAACCTCTCCCCTCCTACATCAACGTAATTTGCGAATTAGAGTCCGTACGAGGCCGGCGCACGATCGGGCCCGTAAATTAGAAACGAGATATGCCCATTGTCCAGGAAGGTAAACGGGCGTGGTTCGGCATCATTATGGATTCCTCTTCGGATAGTGAATTTTCGAAACAAATTCCGCGTATATTTCGACCCTCCAGTGTTCCTAGAATATATACTCTATCGATATAATCTACTTTATCCTCCTCCCTGCGTTCCGATATCGAATTTTCAATCGCATCGCGGAGCTCCCGAATGCTTCTTTACACAATTCGCGCTTCGAAAATGGCGGTTTATTGTAATCGTACACGGGTGCCAACGTTGCAAATCTTCATCCTCCCTCTCTTTCTCGCTTCTAGGATATATTACACCTTCGCTACAATCAAAGCCCAGCCCGTTTCCCGACCGCGACGTAAGTTGCTTCCCTGCGAAATAAATAGGATACTTCGGGCGTTCAATGGTTTAAAACAGAGCGTAGGCGTCCCTCGGAAAGAATCACCTCCAGGATTCTCCTTTCAAAGGATAGCCGGTATCTCGATCTCGGCCAACGACCATCGTCGTTCCCAACGAGATATCCTCGTCAGCATTCGTTCCCTCGGCGAGCACGTTGTACGGGTTATTCAGGGTATATAGGAAGCCCAGGGCGTGGAGATCGAGAGGATCTTCCGTGCTATAAAGCGCGAAAACCTTTGAGATATTCGACGAACGAATGCTCGTTACAGGCTGACGCCTCGTCGTTGGCGAGGGCCGCTCGTCGAAGCCCGATGGCGGCGGAGGGGGGGGGGGGCGAGTGGATTTAAACGTTCACACTAGATTACGCAAATGGGACGATAATGCGGCGAATCATTTCCTTGCGGAACCGTCGAATAACTCGATCCACCTTCCAGGATGGCTTCCCCCACCCCGTCTCCTCTCCCTCCTCCCCCGCTCCGTCGCCACGCTCTGGCGAGGACCTTTCGCCGGGGATTCTTCCCGATGCCATTTTGCGTTACTTACCGACTTGCATGGGAATGCTCGGTCGTAGCTTCGGGATTCCATGCAAATGGTAACGGCTGGAAGGCCGTCGGAGGCCATTTGGCCTGTATAAGGCATGGCGGGGGCAACCTGCGGCGTCCAACGCGGCGAATCTCCCGATGTCCTCCTACCGGCGACGTAATGTTTTTGGCACGGATGCCGTTCGAACGGCGGAACGCCCGAATCGAATGCGGGATTTTACGGCGGTGCTCCGTGGCGGTTGGTAGTCGTGCGTAATTCGTGCAGACCCGCTGTACTTCTAGGTCGCACTGCTTTCGACCTCCTGAGTTACGGGTATCGATATATCTTGGAAGTATGGAGATATGTAAGAGCTGGCATTGAGTTTATAGGTTACATATTTATATTATATTGTCTCAAAAGTTTTTTTTTTTTATAAGAAAGTAATAGACGCGCGGTATTTTTTATTTGATATTATTTTATTGAATTGTGTGTACAGGTAGAGGAGGGTTGAGATAAGGATTATGATATTTGACAGGTTAGGTTTAGAGTTTATATAAATATAGCTGGATAAAGCAGTAGCGTGCAGGTAGCGAAAGACACTTTTGGGACAACTTAATACCGTGTTCGAGTAGTTTATTTTTAATGCTGTGGATACGGATGTTATTATAGCGACAGAGCGCTCGATTCGAATCGAGGATTTCACGGTAGCTCCCGAGCGGTAGTGTATAATTCCAGTAGACGCATCGTAACTATTAATGGAACTCCCGTTCATCCCGAATTGATCCATGCGATATCGGTATATTCTGGAATCGCGAGAGCACGCGAAAAATCGTATTAATTGGACAACCATGCGTACGCGTAATCTGCGAGGTTTTTATTTTTAATGCTTTCGACACGATCAATTTGTACAAAACAAAGATAAATCACGAATCGGATACAGGATTTCGATCGCTTCCGCGCGTTCCTTTACTCCCATTTGGAGCACAGGACTTTGGGACACGGGATTTCAGAAAATTAAATACACCCACGTTGCATAACAATTCTATTGCCTTTTGAATTCAACAAAATATATACAAAATCGGTATTAACAAAAAAATCGCATAATATAAAAACAAAAAAATAATTCAATTATTACCAACTGCTTCACATAGGTAAAACTATACATAAACGAACAACGCAAACAAAATGTCCAGCTGTCTCTAAAAATGTCCCACCGTGTATTATCGTCCATCAATAAGATGGGACAATTCCAATCCCAGCGTGCCCCAAAGAGTTAAACCCACAACACCGTGTTTTCATCGAAAATCACTAATTCAGGAACGTCGTATTCCAAGCGTGGCAATATATTTTCCATCCTTGCGTATAATCCCAGCAACGCTACATGCCGCTTCGATTCTATTGTATATCGGTGCTGGCATTCGAGCTGGCGCAAGGTGCCAGTTCTAAAGTTACACGGTAATTTCGTTTTAATAATTCATCTGTACATGCATGTAAAGCTAGTTTAGAACTTCGGCCCGGCACCGAGGGTAACATAGCTTTTTGGAATCCAGTCGGTTGTGTGATACGGCGAAGGGTTAGGAAGTTCGGGCGCACGTGCAACATTCGTGCTCCATACCGAAGGCAGTTACGATAGCGTAGGGGTGTTCAGCGGGCATTACGTATGCAGGTGGGCGTCCGTTGAAACGACTTACCTGCAATTTAACGCACCGGGTTATCTTTTGGAGAACCGAATCTCGTACCGATTGCCTTTATGATCTTCTTAATGACCCTGGACTACATAGATAATGGTTATTATTAATATCGGCCGAGCACTTTGCGCTTCGAGTGCGGCTACGATAATGGAGATTATCGCTAATAGATCCGTGAGGGGGGAGGGTGGATGGAGGGCGTAAGGAAGAGAGAAGGCGTGGATGTACTTCGAAATTACCTTTCCGCCTTGCTTTATTTCGATTTAATATGCAATGCGTCCAATATTTATTTGCATAATATTATTTGCGTAATTGGAAAAAATATTTGGGTTCGGAATAATTTCCGGTGGCTTTGGTCGGCCTCTAGTTCGAGAGAATTTCCACCGCGTGAGATATTCGATGGGCCAATGCGAAATATCTACATGTTTAATCGCTTTCGTGCAATTTTGAACGATCATTAACGAAAGCTATCACCGAGTGGATTATTCAGTGGTAATAGTGAGAAATATCTATGATACAGAATCAATTTAGAGACTTCGCGTCCCACAGCTATTTTTCGCATTTTATCTCAGGTAGCAATTGTCTCCTTATTTTCCGCGATTTTATTTCTACATAATGAATCTCATGGATTTTACAATTTTATCGTTGTTGCTGTTTTTTTTCTTGTGACATATTCATTGTCTAACTACACATTTAACTATTCATCATCTTCGAATCGATTGGACATACTAAGTAAAGCTCAGGCTTGATTTTGCTTTCACAATCGAACCACGAATTCTACCTTGATCTTCGTATCTTCGAAGGATAAAAAAACCTCTTCGGATCCTGAACGCATGTTAATGAGATGGCGTATCACTTTTCCCCCTTAGAAACCGTTTCGAAAAATACTGGCATAATCTCGATCGCTCCTTGGCGGATCGATACGGAAATGGGCGGCGACTATGCGAATAAAGCCAACAAGGTATTCTCCTTGGGGAGCCCTATTCCATGCAGATGGAAGGCTGCGAAGAATGATTTATTCGTTGCACGTAGGAGATACCGAAGGGAATGGAACTCGAAGGCTGGGCGTAGAAGCGACCCAGGAACATCGTTTGGCATATTTTGCCGCTATGGATTTGCCGAGGGATGTGTCCGCTCTCCTTGTGCCTGCCTATTTTGTACCCTGCAATCTCTTCTCGACTCGTGGCCCTCTTTTTCGTTCGTACGCAGACCCTTGTGCGTTTAATCCGCTCGATCAAGGCTTTTTCGCACTTGTACAAATTGAAAATCTAATTTTTGATTTCATACGATATTCGACCTTGATGTGCAGACCTTGTTCATACAAAAGTGTTATACAGTAGAACAGAATTTTGCCTTTTGCTTTATTGACACCACGTATGCTTCATATTTGAGAGTTATATGCATAAAAGATCGAAAGATGATGGAAAATAAAGAGGTCCAGAGACTCTTTAATGCTGTATTTGGTTAGATACGCGTGAACAGATATAGTGGATTTGTCGATTCAAAAGGTCATGTCGAAATCTGGTATATGATTATTATTCCTTCCAAGGGAAGCTCGGTGTGGTTGATCGTTTGGGATTTGACCTGGAAAATCTTTCGATTTGGTACGTTGCTTGACTGCGAATGCTTTCAAATACGATGATTTACAGGAGCGATCGTAATTTTTTCGTCGAATGTATATCAGATTCTAGTTTGAGCACGGTCGTGTGTTGGAGTAAGTACACAGTAGTGTATCAATATTCTCGAAGAGGTTAACGCTGTCGCGATGCGTACAACTCAGAATTTGCGCGGTTGACGAATCCCAGGGGTGCTTTTAAGTTGGTTGTGTTATCGCCAGTGAGAATACCAGAAGGAGAAGGCGAGAGAACGAGATGAGCCCAGGGAGGCTAAGGGTCTCGCGTGTCTTGTAACGCAGTACAGGAACATCTCGATTATCGCTGTTAATATCGCCACGAAAAACACCGTAGTAATCGAATCTACGATAATCGAAATAAATAATGCATGTGAAATGGATGATCATCGTCAAGGTTTTTTCAAACGAAGGTTTATTTAAGAAAAAAAAAATTATTCCTTAAGCTTTATTTATACATAAGCAGTACATATATAAAATTTCTGGATAATAATTAGTGTAGAATTGTGTGGTAGAATATTTTCTTTCTTCTTTCTTCGTATTTCTTCTTCACTCTTCTCTCTCCAACCTCTAATTTTAGATATAAATAAATGTAGAAATAAATATCCACAGGCACATCAGACAGTATAGTCACTGGTGAGTGATGCGCATGCGCGTTCCGCTAAAAACTGAGCGCTATACCTCATGGCCGCCATAATTCAAATTCGACGCGCAATAGCTACGAATTGATATCAAATTACAAACCGCGATAAATCGAGAATCGCGATGATCGAGGTACTCCTTCACAACTGCGATCCGCCTACTCTTTGGCGCATTCCTTACGGTTCATAGCACGGTATTCTTCTCTCGAGCGCGCCTCTTGCACCGACCATGCACATACCGCTCACGTACTGGGTTAATATAGGCACGCCGGCAGCTGCGACTGCTCTATTTCGTCTGCCTGGCCCTAGCGCACGTGTTCGAGAGCCAGAGGAACGGCCGTGGTCAAAGGACGAGGCGGCAGGAGGGAAGATTTGCGTTAATGTCAAACGGCTCCCCGCACGCTTCCTACGTGCACCCGCCCGCGGTACAAATATTTGACGAGCGACGATGAAGACGCGATGAAAAATGTATTCCGGGGCGGCGCGGCTAGACCGTCTCGAGACAGTGATCGGCGGGGCTTCCCTCGAGATCTCGAGGCCCCGCTATGCGCATGCGCGAGCAATATGGGGGATTTCGTGCTTTGTGCCAGCTGAAATTGATAGTTTTGCGAGAGCGCGGGGTTCTTCACCCTTTGCGGCTGTTTTCGGCGTATGAGGGACGGCTCAAAAGTTCTGAGCTTACGACGTGCTCGTAGAAGATCGCTTTGAATGCGAAGAAATGCGCGTATTTTTTTTTCTTAGCGTTGTAAAGGCTTTTCACAACAACTGTGAGAAATATATAATATGATATAATATAAATTCTTCTTATTTCTCACAGTTGCTATAAAAAAATATATTTTTTCCTAGAGGAACATTTATTTCTAGATTCTTATCTTGGCTTTTAGCGCCGCAACTGCAGGACTTTTCAGCCGTCCCTCGTACTTTGAGCACAAGACGATACGCTAATCCGTTCAAATCGATTGAACGTTACACTTCATTACTACGATCGGCGGGGGATCTATCGAAAGTTACGCTCTCGATCCGTTACACGTACCGTCGCCGGCACGCTTAAAGGGATTTCGTGCTCGGACTTAATGTACCAGAAACTATTGCTCATTCGAGAAGAAGCGCTTTAAGAGTGATGCGACGTAACAAAATTGCGGCAACCTCGCGGAAGCTGATCTTCGGATTATTTGCATCGAATATTTCCGGGCATGTGCGAGCCGACGACAAAGTGGAGGGACGTCGCCGAGAGGCCGCGGTCAAAGGACGCGGAGCGAGATTCGGCTTACCGTCAAACGATTCGTGCGCGCTCTCACGTGCACTGCCCGCGGCGCAAATATTTGATGAGCAACGATGAGGACGCGATGAAAAATGTATTTCGCGGATGCACGCAGCGCCTCCTACATTTCGGGAGATTGGCTGGCCTGGTCCCTTTCGAAGATCAAGACGCTCTGCCCTCTGGAGGACGTGCTTCACTGGCCGGCAGATGTTCGATCCCTCTTTGTTGCTGTCCAGGGTATACATTGCAATACCCGTCGCATATGCGCGGCTCGAATTTTGCTCAGGGCCATTCGATCTCTGCTCCTCCCTGACCAGGGTGTGCATGCTGATATTTGTGTCACACATCCATATCCGGATTTTCGTTATCATTAATTCACTGAATATGCATAACGCGGATTCGACGAGTTCGGGAAACCTCGTATGATACGTTCTTTTTTGTTAACAATTCCCAGCCGCGTCAATTATTATCGAGATCCATCGATACGGAAAATTGATTTAAAAATACGGTATTTTTATTCACAAAACTTCATTCCGCCCATCATCTCTGGCTTTTCTATGCGATATGTATACCGTAGCTCTGGTGGTTCGGAACCCACCTTAAACGGTAGGTCCTAGGCCAAGTGTCCTTAGCAGTCGGTGGCGAAAAATGAATTAAAAAAAAAAGCCTGAAAACCTAGTAAAGGTTCCATGTTAAAAAAGAAAACATTACCGATGCTCCTTTTTCTAATTGCGCTTATGAGCGCTCAACCCGAGCTCGTCGAATTCGCGCTTTGTCGAGCATAATAAAGAACACTCCAACGATTTAGCTTACTGTTTAAGCTGCGTTCCGAACCAACAGAACCGTAGTATACGTATAACAGAGAAGAACCAGAGGCGATGGACTGGATTCGAACTCGGCTCTTCCGCGTGGAGGTCCAAGCCTCTATCTCAACTTTACTTAAAAAAAAAAGAAACCTCATTCCACGATATAAAGTATTTCAGCAACTGGTCACTGTATCTCTGTATAAAACATAATGTGTTTCAATGAGTTCGTGTTTCAATATTCCAAGCTCGCTCATGCAAGATGATTAGGAACGTGCAATCCTTGGACGCTTCGTTCCATTCATGCAAGAAAGGACCTGCCAAGATTACTCCCCTTTTTTTAGCTCGCTTTCATCGGATATCATGGCGCGTGCGGAGGGTCGAAAGACGAATAAATGAATCCAGCGACGTCTGAATCCGACGGACGCGCAGTTGGCGTTGCAATCTGCCCGATGCAAATCTCCCAGATCGAAGTCAGACATTCAGTTTTTGAAGCACCGGTAATGCCGCGAATCGGGACTGTAAATCAGCCACCGTCGACGCGACCCTCGCCTCGCGACTCTCGGGGATGGAACAGCGAATTGACAGCCATAAACATGTCACCCTGGAACATCTCTGGCCCGGGCCCTGATGTATTGCGTATTATTTTGATTATTGGCACCCGTCGATGGATACTCGGCGCGGGCACGATTCCCCAAATGGACTCGTCGAGGAACGTGCCGGGCAATATCTCGCCGTTGCTGAAGTATCGATCAAACCCCGCCCCGGATCATCTTGGTCCTTTTGTCAGATTGCTCCGGGACCCTCGAAATTTATTTGCGCCCCCCCGCCCGAAAATCTGCGGTGCGTCATCTTGGGCTACGTTTTGCATTTCTATATCTTCCTTCGAGGAGATTTATAGGCGGTGGGCGTGGTTTTTATCGATGGCAAAAGTGTCTCGGGGGTTGGACCTAGATTTTGGTGGCTTTCGGATCATTTTGATGGAACGATGATTGCTTTTGAGGCTGAAGCTGATTAAACAGCTCGAAAGGTTTTAAGTGTTTTCTTTAACATGCCTTCTATTGGGTGAAAACTCTTATATCTTTCTCTATAGGTGCTTGAAAAATGTTATTGTGTGGTACAAAGTAACATAAATGATAGTTTATTTATTGTTTCCACATTTCTATATATATATATATATATATATATTGTACGACAAAAAATCACGCAAGATTTAAAAATTTCAAGGAAAGAGCACGTATGTGCTACCAAACCGTACCACCGATCTATACCGTATACTTCACGAATCAATCAAAAAAATTTGAATTTCCCAAATTTTTAATCGTAAACCCGTGTTTTCTAGCAAAATTCCTTTTTGCTCGAACTTTGAGAAACATTATGTCCATCGCATTCAAAAGTACCATCGGCAGTCTTGAGACCAATGCTACTTGTTTCGAATACAATTCACTCGTTGCCGAGGATCCGGCAGATTATTTCCCCGTTACGAACCAAACCGAGCGTCGCGTCCCGCGGCGATTATGACGCGCCAGGAATTAAACAGTATGAAATATTCATGGGCATCCTTTACGGCCAGGGCGTGGGACCGTGTATTATTTTATTACCTAGTGGACGTTGCATAATGTCCGCGGTACGGCGAGCGACAGGGGCTCGATTGTTACGATCCTCTATTGTTTTATATTATAATTTGTCACCGCGCCGTCAGACGCGAATCCGCTACCAGGATCGGGCTCGTATCATCTTGGCAACTTGCCAGCCGCATCTCAACTTTTCGCCAGTGGCTCTCCATTAAATCGCCGGATTATTAATGATCGGCCGATAAAACTACTGACCGTTATCCTGTTCGCACAATGAATGCGATAACGTCGATATTCCGCCGGCGAAGCTTCGCGAATATTGCCGCAAAACAGTATCGATTAATGCGAGCGTTTACCTAATGGAGCCCCCGCGATTCCGAACACCTCGCGAGCAACAACCTTTTGCGGTATATCAAATAAACTTCGAAAGAAACGATAAGCTGTTTTTATCGTCGCTTTTGCGTCATATCTGAGTCTTTAATTCGCACACAACCTCGTCGTGCTTCCTTCAAAGAACGTCTCCATAAATCAGTAAATCGAATAATCCCTATTATTCAAAATTACAGAAGCTGATTAGTAGATTATCCTAAATAAAAAATCCATTGCTCGCGTTTCAACTCCTACCTGTCCTTTTAAGGCCGCGCAAAATGAAATTCCCAAACTATTGTATACATGTACAATGGAGGATCGAAATATTATACGATCAGAGTGTCGAGTTCCGATAAGAGGCGTCGAGCAAGATTAATCATGAATGCGGTCAATCGTGGGGTGAAAAAAATGAGAGATCCTCCTGTGAGAAAACAGGGTGCGCGAGTGCAGGGGCCGCTTGGCTGTGCGCTTGTCTGCGAAAAGGGGGAGAATCGTGCACGAGCGGGTCCGGTTAGGTGCTACTTTACGGGCAGTAACTGCCGCCGTAAACATAGCGGGAACACGCCGCGCCCGATCGTACGGTACACTCGTTGCAGGTCCTTTCCTCGATTTTATTTCATCCCCACGCGCCCCCGGGAATGTCTAATCGCCTTGTCCCGCCGATCGCCGCTCACGATATTGCCTTGTGTAGATATCGTACTTGACCGCCGGACAAGTAACTTTGGCCGCTGACGAGAAAAACTGCGGCAAAAATGTCGGCATGGCCGATCGCCTTGAAAGGGGACCAAATTAGAGAACACTTTTCGGATCTAATCGTAAATTATATTCGTTTCATTTAAAGAATGAAAGAATATTTTAAATAATATATTATACTTTTCTTTCTTTTTTTTTTTTTAATGTAAATCATCTCTACATCGTTTTTTGATGAAATATTATATTAGTCTATTTCAAGGGAGAATGTGGTCTAGTAAAATAGTGATTTTGCAGTGATACTTGTATCTCGGTCGATATAAAATAGTACAAATATTTACGCGTTTAAGACACGTTGACCCTCCTGTTTATTTGCTGGGTATTACAGATACGAAATAGTTTATGGGGTCTCGAGGAAAAATTCCCTTGGTGCGATATGAGGGTGCATATCACAGCCGAAAGATTGCAATCATCAGTTTTGGTTAATCACTTTATACCACTCGTATCGTAACAAGGGAAATTTTCTCCGAGAGATCACGAATTATTTCGTATTTATCTGCTTATTTCCTTCGTCTCTATTATCCCCAAAATATTCTCTTTCACCTATTTTGGTATAAGTCATCTCGGTTCTGCGAGAGTTCTTTTTTAGATCGCGGCCTGGTCGAGTTGTATTTCCAGCGCTTTTCAAACCGGGGAGATTTTCTCGCCAGTATCTTGGGCTATGTGACCCACCGTGCTTTCGAGTTATCTCCAGAGTATCTGCTGCATAAATCAGACCCGAAGATTATGAAGCTAAGACTGCGGAAGTAACGGGATTAACGCGCATTGCCGGGCAGAGTGGGTCGACGAGCGGCTCTATTGCGCGGCGCAAACTGTATAATTGGAAGGAGGATGAAGAATCTCTTACGTATTTCACCGTAGGACCGTTTCTCTCTCTCTCTCTCTCTCTCTCTCGATTTCGCGTACTCGTCGCTCGACTTAAACGATGTCTGTTTTTCTCATTCGGGAATACGCTTGTCCTCTTGCGAATTTATACGAATTTTCCCAACCGTCGTTTATTTTCTTTCCTTTTTTTTTTTTATAAATATTACACGAATTCTCGCGATTACCTATTGAACGGTTAATCCAAATAATTTGAAGCTACTTATTCGGCGGTATTAGAAATATTATTCCCGCTCTGGCACTCAAGTTGCACGATACGAATGTCGATAAAGGGTTGCTCGCAGGATTCTTCGTCGAACATTAAGAATTCGAGAGTCGGAAGTTCTTTATTCAAACCAACAGCATCCGCTCTCGAATGCCCCTCCATCCGTGTAATCGGTTAACGAAGGTTTGCCCCTACTTAAAACCCTCTAACGAATCATGTTTGTTGCCCGGATCCAATTATGGAATCGCCTCGTTTAGAATCGCGCCGTGCCAAGTTAACGCGGAGCTGAACTCGAAACTCGTTTAATCCGCTCCTTACGTATCGCGGCCTCTCCATCGCGCATGCCGGGGGATAAACAAGTAAACAAGCCCGCGCAATCCGAAAGAAAGGCTAATTTCCAGTTGCTGCTTGGCAGCGTGCATCCATCTCTCCCGCAAGATCCACCTCCCCTGGTTATTAGCCAAGCTAATAGAATTTCCCCGATGCGTTCCCGGTCCATGCGCGCTTCGAACTTCCGCGGAACTCGGCCGTTTGTTAACTCGAAGAGCCTTAAACAAAATGCCAAGCCGCTGCTCGTCGCTTGACTAACTACCCGCCTCGGCTGGCTGCTCCTCGCCATTAGCCAGGCACCTCGAACAGCCGCCCTAGACAGCGGAGGACCCGGCCGGAGGAGCTGGCTACTCCTATTCCGGCTGCCTGGAATTAAAGTAATTTTCGAATTAGCCGCCGAAACGTAGGTGGACTTTGCTTACCTGCGACCGTTGGATGCTGCAAACACATAAACTCCGGGGGGCCGCTTCTCGCGGCTCTACGGAGTTGTTCCGCCACTTTCTGCTGCTGAACGAGAGTGAGACAAACAGAGGGGAGAGGAGGATAGGAGAAAGAAGGAGCGTGAGCGAGAGAGGACGTGAAACAGAAAGGTTAATGGAGAGAAGGTGAGAGAGAAAGAGAGAGATGAGAGAAGAATAATAGAAAAAAGCGAGAGTGTGTGAGAGAGAATGCGAAACAGAGAGGTTAATGAAGAAGAGGTGAGAGAGGAAGAGAGAGGAGAGTACAATGATAGAGAGAAGGAACGTAAGAGAGAAAGACTAATGGAAAGAAGGTGAGAGAGAAGGAGAAAGATAGAGAGCTAACGAAAACTGACAGAAAAACATGAAAGAGCGTGAGCAATGGTAAGGGAGGAGGTTGAAAACGAGAAAGGAGGACAGTGAGAAGGTAAAGGACAGAGAGCGTGATATCCAGAAAGAGAAAGCGAGACAGAGAGAGATCTCCAAAACGCGAGCATAGAGACGCAATTTCCGGGCGGGTTAAGATCCCGATGGTGCCCCATTTACAACCTAACGCAATTACACCCGGCGTTTAAACATTTTACGAGTGGGATCGAGGGGCGAGGGAGGGGGGTGGGGAGCACCGATGGGCCGCCACGAGGAATCGGGTTTGATCCAATTAACTCTCTTTCGTCGTTATTGCGGCTATTATCGGGATTCGATGCGGGGCGTGTTTTCTGCATTGGCTGCGTCAAGAATTCGATAACGGCTGAGCCTTTAGAGCTCGAAACGCTTCGACGGTATTGGCCTTCGATACCGTGCAGAGGACCGTTTGAACGTCCGCTTACGGAACTATTGGCGATAATCGATTGTTATTGTTTGCATCGCAGGTTTATCGAGGGAATCGTAAGGAAAAGTGATGTAACGCGGAGTTTTCCGAATCGCTTGGAATTACCTCCTGCCAAAGCTGGCTCGACGAAACCCCGATGTTAAGGAGAATCGGTGGTATTAGAACTTTCTATCGTGATTGCACGATGCCGATGTTGTAGGTTAATGAATTTACTCTGCCGAGCTTTGGTTGCCTACGTTTTCGAGGATTACGAATTGCACGGACATTCGTTGTGTCTATATGCAGAAATTCTGTCCACGGCTTTATTGCCGAAGTTCAAGTGCCTGCGGTATCGCGCTGTCAAAATCGTTAATTACTTTCGTTTGGATTGGTAAAGTAATGATCTGGAGAATAGCCATGAGATATAATAATACAATTCGACGAATTACGATGAGTTAAGAATACCGGGCGTGTTTGGTCCGCGATAAAATTTATCCATGGTTCAAGGTACTTACTTTCAAAACCGCGGATAACACGGTCGCGCGAAATTTCCACTTCAACGTCGAACATAAATTACCCTTCGCAGTATCCTCGATAAAATCTGACGTGAACGAACGACAATCTTTCTTGGTCTGTGCGCCGTCCTATCCTTTTTTTTTTTTTTCTTTATCAGGGAGTTATCGATGGATTCCCAGAGCCGCGAGCGTCTTCGTGATCGAATGGCATTAACAATTATTAATACGTTTGGCCAAGCCGCCTGGGCATTTATCACCGTGGTTCGCACCTGCTTCTTGGGCTATCCGTCTCTTGGCTATACCTTTGCCCCTGGGTAAAAGCAACATCTTTCACTTCGACCAAACGCTAAGAGCGAGCGCGTGGACGTGGATATACGGAGTAAGGTTAAAACCTACTCGGACAGGCGGAAGCTACTCTGGTCCAAAGGGATAGAAATCCAAGATCCCGCTATGAGAATTCACCCTTAAACCCGCGAGGTTGCTCGAATTATTTTCCAACGTGTCCCTTGACCATCTGCGCAACCTCTCTCTCTCCCTCTTTCCTGATAATATTTATGAAGCGTTCGGAATACACCGAGAACAGACCGATTTCTTCTGACGCGCAAAACCTATGGAATTTGTGCCCGAGACTCTTGCTTCGCGATATAAGATTCACTGAATTCCTTTGATCTGGTTTATTATAACAAGAATTTCAATCAACGAAACGACATTGCGCGTGAAAAGGTCTCAAGCTACTAGTAATTGGCTCACATAATTAATATACAATTTTAAGAACTAAACGAAACCGAAAATCACAAACAAAAGCTCGCGAATTGAGCCATATCCCCAAAAGAGGATATAAGAAAGGAATCGTTCACCTAGATGACTGCTCCCCCGTTCATATAAACAATTGTCTATACATACACGTATATATTTCGATTCGCCAAAGAGCTAAAATTCGAGTGCGAAGGAGCTAATTCGCAGTGAAAAACCCGTCAAATCCCCCCCCCCCCCCCTCTCTCGAGCAGCCAAGCCGTGTTCCGTGCACGCTTATGCAAATGAAACGGCTAAATTCTCGAGCTCGGTCGCGGCGCGCTTTCTCGATCGTCGAAGCGAGGGCACCCGGGCGTAACGCACGGGGATTCTAATTCCTCCCGCGGAGTTAAATCCCGCGCAGGTAGAGTCCTCGAAGGAGCGGCGCGCGGATATCAGCGGCCCGGAAGGACGATGAAGAAATAGGCGGGGCGTCGTGTTCAGCAGTTAACAGTCCCGCCGCGTCGTTCTCTGCAGTTGCAAATACTTTAATCTCGTTCCCATCCTACCAGCGCGAGTCCGCTTTCGTTCCTCGGCTGGTTAAGAATCTTTCTTGGGCGGCGGGGAGGGGGTGAGAGGGGGCAGGAGGGGGCGACGATGTCGCCCAGACTCGATGGAAGTAAGCTGGTAAGCCCTGCGCTTCTTAACCGGCCTTGCACCGCGCCTCCCTGCGAAATCCTTCTCGCGTGAGCATCTCGCGTGCACACCCCAGGCCCAGGGCTGGATTTACGTCTGTCGCGATCGAGTGGGGCCCCGCGACATGGGGGACGAGGACATGGAGATGGAGGATATTGCGTGGCTCGGTTCGATTCCTGTGTGTCCCTGGTAAAGATTTTGTATTTTTGGCAATTTGGTCTTTGGTTGGTAGTCGCGTGTGACTGATGCTGTGAAACGACGCATGACCTGTTAAGTGTGTTTGAAAAGGGAGGAACAGGGAAGGTAATGGGGATCAGTGATGGGGAGTATAATAAGCAGGGTTTTATTTAGGATGCCGCGGATATCGCAATTGAGTAAACCTCGCGATATCAAGGGTGGGTTATTTAAAAGTTTGTTTTTAAAAACGCTATGAAATGAGTCTACATGGATATTTATAACAAAATTCTTTTTTATCGTGAAGGTTGAAGTTTCCTATTTAAGAATGAGAAACCAGAACGAATTAGAGAAGGATTTAAGTTACAGAAAGATTTTAGATTAAATTAGAGATTTAAGAGAAACATACCAGCAGATGGGCCACCCTATAGGAGACGATGAAATGGATATGGAAGAGATTAAATCGCTTCATTCGGTTCATCCGTGTTGGTGAACTTAAATTCTGTACTTACGAACCACCAGACTTCATGGTCAATGGTAATTTATAAGTAATACTGTGAAACGATGCACAAAAGAGGTGTCCTCGAGAAATATATAGGGACAGGCCCCTGAATGTGTAGATCCGCTACTGCCCAGCGCTTCTACGACGATGTACACCGAGAATTAGAGATTTACGCGAATTCGCGAAAATTTATCTGCCCCTTCGTGGAAATCGAGCGCAATCGTACTGGCCGCTGGCACGCTACGCCTTCGTGAATCAGAAAATCCAAGGCGGGGCACTTTCGTTATTAGAGGGGATTTGCCCCCTCGCTGGAATACGATTTTTGGCGGGGTTATTACCGCGCTGCCATTGGTCGATCGATAATGGTATGCTCGAGACCGAGCTGGATTGGTTTCGAACGTTCGCCTCGCTCCTGGAAGTAGCTTAATGTCTATCGTGGAATTTTTAATGCGCATAATGGGTTTCAAGAAAGAGCTTAAAATTTGTCTTTATCTTGGAGCCGACTTTGAGTGGGTTTTGAATTCTCCAAGAATGATCCTGCTTTTGAATAATATATACTTGGCGCTCGGCGTATTTATCGTTGGGAAATCATTATCATTTATGCGCAATCTCTAGTCGAGTACTTTTGTTGGCCTTAATATTCGTTATCTCCTCCTGCAGTGAAATGTAGAGATTATAAATCGACTATGGCGAGCTTCGTGAATATACTTTTCTTTACAGCGCACAATATAGACAGCACACTTCTCTCCATCCGAATAAAATTTCGATGCACCTAAATTCATCCATGAATCCATCTTATCTATAATTACAAAAAAATTACAAATACTCGAGAAGGCGGTGGTAAAGCGTGATCGACGATTTCACAGACTAGCCGATTATTTCTTTCGTGGAAGAGCTTCCAAGTTTCCTTTTCGCGAGAAAAATTCCCTATCCACGTAGGAACTACGTCGCGTTCCAAATCTTCCCGTCGTAAAGCTTGCGCTGCGCAGCGCAGGGGTAGAATTATGGGGGAGAGCGATAGATCGGTTGCGCGGCTGGAAAATTTAAAGGGTGATTTTTCAGGATCCCTGTTTACGCATGTTGCGGTGTCACGGCTGGAGCGTCGTCTCGACGAAAAGTGGATTACGATGGTTTGGACGGGTACCAAGAACCGGATGAACGTGTAAATCGCGCCCATAAGCTGCACGGCTCGTGGAGCGGTGGTCGAATATATTTCGAATGCGCAAACCAGCTAGCCGGCCATTGTGTAAATCGCGATCCTGACTGTGCGCAACTCGTTTACGTCCGTCGGTCGCAACGGTGTATGGCGCTTAAATTCCCCAGGATGCGTGTATCGATTTTAGATATTGCACGTATCGGTTATTTTATTTCCTCCCTACACGATGTATACAGCGTTGGCCGCTTGATACGGATCTTGTTAGTAGAAACAATACGATGAAGCGGCTGTGCCTCATAAAAATGTAGCATCGAGGGATGTTATATGCCGCGGTAACATTTTCCCGCTGCATTGTGCATCTTGGTCCGAGCGTATTTATTCGAGGTCGAGGGAAAACATTCCGAGAACAGAACTTTTGCCAAGCCTCCAGAAAGGAGCGGGTTATCGCATACGCTTTTTTGGCAGGTCCGAAATTGCGGTATTGGTCCTTCAAATTGGCGTAGTAGAGATACGCCTGGCTTCTTATGCGGATCAAACGAGGCTCGTCGTCTTTGAGATTCTCCTCTCGCGCGACATACGAGGGAATACCAGATATAGAAACGTGATATATAACGCTACATATTATTTTCATTCTCGCTAATGGAACTTGACGATTAGCGCCCCAGAGGTAGCGCAGTGGATAAGCTCCGCGCATGCGCAGCCATGAATTACCACACAAGTCCACAGCAGTTCAGAATTAAACCCAGAGCGAGATAATTCGTTCGATTCTCCATAAAATTCCGAAAAACTCGCAAAACAGGAACTTAAAAGCGCAAAGCTCCTTTCTCGTCTAAGAAGATCAGCGACCAAATCAGCACGATGCAACGATATCAAAATATCGCATTTAAATAAAATATAAACGAAACACAACCTCGCATTGAAATATCAAGACAGCCAATCCTCAAACTCGATCTCCATCGCCATCGTATTTATCCTCCTCGAGTAGCTTCGCCTCGAGGAGGAAAGCGCACAACCATGGAGCGCCTCCCAAGGAACGCGGCGCGGCAGCACTCGGACAGGCCCCCGCTGATCGGCTCGAATTAATTCCGACAGGTAGCCTCCGCCTCGTCCCAGGGTAAACAAGGGAAAGCAATGAAGCTCCTGTATCCGACGTCCTCATTCTTCTTCGCTCTCCCCTCCTTTCGGTGCGAACCCAGCACTTCTGCTTCCCTGGCCCAGGTCGAGCTCCATTTTCCGCGGCCCCTCCACTCGTGGCGCTCGAGAGAATAATTTAGAGAGCACTTTGGTGGCGGCGGCGGCGGCGGCGGCGGCGGCTCCACCCAGGCAACCAACCGTCCACCTACCCACCCGCCCAGTCAGCCGAAGATATCTTTCCGCTCGCTTTTCCGCCTTCTTCCTCTCGTCGCGCCGCGCCCGCTTTATGAATTGTCTGGCCCGAAGTTACGGCCTGGCCGGAGCCCGTAAACTGCCGGGAGCACCGCCGCGAATCAGCCGGAGGTCGACTGCCGGTGACGTCCACGGAGCCTCCCCCCTCCCCCTCGCAAGAATCTCCAGCAGACTTCCGGTTACCTACCCCGCCGGCGTCGGCACCGCTGGTCCCTCCTTCGTCTTTGGCGTCGCCCAGCTTCGGCATCCAGCCCGGAATCGAGTGGATCTCGACCGCTCCCTGACTTATGCGCCACTCCTGCGGGTCGTTCGAAACAATCGTTGGCTCTCAGCCTCCTGGCCGCTGCCACGTCTCTCTCCCGGCCTGGGAATTACGGGTCGGATCTTGATCCTTCTTCGACCCAGCGACACCTAAGGCTCGGGGGACGAGGCGCTTTTGCGTTGGGAGGAGCGAGGGTGGTGGGTCGTCTTGGGTTGTGATGGTTGCTTGGTGAATGGTAGGTGGGGTTCTGTTGATGCTTGGTTGGCGATTGAGTTATCGTGGATGTGCTGGGTTGCGATGGTAGGTTGAGGATTAGGTTTTTTGGTTTTTTTTTTTCATTGTTTTTGGTGTTGATTTTTTTAGAGTCAGTTGGGATAGGTGTTACTGTTTGTGGTTGATCGGAATTATCGGAGTTATGGTATAGGTATAGGGTGGGCCATCTACTGATATGTTTCCCTTAAATCTGTGGTTTAATCTAAAATCTTTCTGGGACTTAAATCTTTGTTTAAATTCTTCTGGTTTTTCGTTCTTAAATCGGAGACTCCAACCTTCACGATAAAGAATATTCTGTTTTAAAGCGTTTTTAAAAACAAACTTTTAAATGGCTCATTCTTTATAATATGGAAAAATGAGAGGAATCCGGGTTTTGCGCGTGGAGATTAGGTAATTGCGGACGAGTTGGTTTGTGATATTAGGTTGGTGACTAGGTAATCGTGGGAGTCTTGAGTTGTGGTACTAGGTTAGGGATTAAGTTATCTTGGAAGTCGTGGCTTGTGATATTTGGTTGGCGACTATGTAATTGCGGTCGTGTTGGCTTGCGATGTTTGGTTGGCGACTATGTAATTGCGGCTGTGTCGAGTTGTGATATTAGGTTGACCACTAGGTAAGTGCGGACCTGTTGGGTTGTGATATTAGATTGACGACTAGCTAATTGCGGACGCGTTGGGTTCTGATATTACGTCGGCGATTCGGTAATCGCGGACTTTGGGGACTCGAATATAGAAGTCGGATTTTTTTTTTACGTAATTAAACTGTTTTACTGAGCTTCCGTGAAATCCCATGTGGCGTGCTATGCCGATTCGTATCGATTATTGGGTTTAACAAAAAAACACTCATCGATGATATTTGCGACTACTCGGTTGCCAATCTCATATTTTTAATATTTATCCTACGCTGGCGTATTTGAGGGAAAATATATGTTGGCTAATGGTAAATTGGTTTAGCTACCTTTTTTTCTTTGAATGAAAAAATTCATGGTAACGCATCGAACGTTTGTCGAAAAAGATTATTTTTTTATTTCTGCGTAATTCAGTTTTATCTCTTTTTTTTCTTTAATTAACCGAAAGAAGGTTAATATCCTTATGCTTAAATTTATTTCATGGTTGGTTTATAGTACGGATTTTCTGAGGTCGTTCAGAATATATTTTTCAGCTACGCGATGTACTGTCGCCGGTATATGAAATGCTCTGCAGATTTTTACGAGGCCGATTGCTGGAGATGTTGAAAAATCGAAGTTTCACGAGGAACGTACAGCAGTTTTCTCGCAGTTTTGGCGGAAGCAGTTTTCGCCATTTGTAAAGAAATCTACCTACTTTACACTCGGGCGAAACGGCTCTCGATCGGTTTTCGACTTATATTTCACTGGCTGCCACCTCGAATGGTTTGCAGATCCGTTCCAAACAATCGCATTACTTTTCACTCTCCGCTTCAAATTTATGTCTCACCATTCTTTCGCAAAGGTCTGCTACTAACCTGACCTCCGCGATACATTGCTCCTGTTTGTCAATCAAACGCGAGGCTAAATATTCGTTGCTCGAAGATTCGAGAAAGTTTCACGACGTTTATTCCTCCTTGTGCGATTTTTATTCGATTCCTGGATTGAGGAAATAATCCTTTGCCAAGGGTATCGTTTCTCTTCCAACGCAATATTTATCGTGGATCTAAAACTACGTCGTATCCATCCTGTTGGCTGCCGAGCATCGATAAGCTAAGAACCACTCGAATATTCCCGCCATACCCGTATCAGATTTATCCAATCATCTCCTACATCGATTGCGCTTGAAAGTACTCGATCGCCTTTATACATCTCGAGGACGTAGAATTTCTGAAAATCTACAAGCAAATCTTAAAACGCACCAGGCCCCATTAAAAATTCCACTCTTATTCACGAATGATATTAAAAACTATAAACAATCACCTAAAATCAGCAAATAATTCCACAAGGAAACCAATAAATAACTTCCAAAACCTGCTTTATTCCTCCACTCATATTCCCAATACGACTCGGTAAAAAGACACCAAACCGTATTCCTCCCATTCGAAAATCCCTTAATTCAATCCACTCTTCGCGAGTCGCGCGGAGACGAGTGTACCGCGGTCCTCCGACCTTCACCGCGTTTCATCGTATCGATAAGCATTTCGAGCAGCTCCCACGTTGCGCGCCTCGCATTCAGCGGCGCGACTAACGAGGGAGAGAATCGAATGTTCTTTCGCACACGTGGGCCCGGGCGCTCACGGTCGACTCTTCTCGAGGCCTTCGTCGCGGAAAATGCGATTAGCCGGGTAAATTAGTGGGCCAGGGCGCGGGGTGTGGAATCGCGGGGAGCGTCTACGCGTAGCTATCGATCGGCCTGGCATCGCGAGCACTGCCAGAGGAATCGCGCTCGCATGTGGCAAAGTTTCCCGTGATGGATGACAGCGCCCGTTGCTTTGGGCATTCCGCCGATCCTCGATGATATTTTGATGGCTTGATCGACGTTGACACGATGACGAGTTTGCCATCCCCCGTTCCAGGCTGGCTGCGCTCCTCCTCCTCCTCCTTCCTCCTCTCCTCCGCCCTCCCCGCGCGACCAACCCCCCGTCATGTGGAAAGGAGCGACAAGAGCGACGCTAAACCGTCGCCTTGATGGATGACAACGTTGCTCGCTACTGGCAGTACAAACAGTCGGAAGGCGGCGCAAGAAGGCCTTGCCCTCCATGCCGATATTGTTCGTCGATTTGTTCCCGTTACGGCGTCGATTGCCAAGCCGTAAGCCGGGATGTGAAATAATGGATGCCGCATTGCGTATCGTGGAAGAACGAGGGACTCTCGTGATCGTTGCACCATGTTAATTCCTCGATTGACCTTGGTGGTATTTATTTAGGATTTGTGTGGAATGGATTTTGGACGATGGGGATTATGTAATGCGTTGCTGTTTATTGTGAATATACTTGGGGATCTGTTTAATGAAATCATTGATTTATTCCTTTTCCACGTGATTTTTTATGGATTACTTGGGACGAGATTTCGAGCTGTCTGTTCGTTGGGAAGCTTTTTTTCAGGAGAACTTTTCATTACCTCGATACCTCATACTTCAATCGACATCTTCTTACAGTAATTCGATAACTGTAATCCATCTGTTAAATGCTCAGGCCAGGAGATCTCGATGTATTTCTCTTTTTCTCAAATTAGAACTCATTCTTCCCGCGATAGAGACTCGTAACCTTATTCATTTCGCTTTGAGACATAAGAATACCTCCGGTCCAGCTTACTCTCGCGAGGGACGCAAAGCCGCGCGGTTATTTATACGGAGTCGCTGGCTCTCGCCTGAAATCGTGCGGATACTTGTCCCCTCATTAGACGCGTCGCCATAGGCGCGCCGCTTCCAAACGGCGCTGCGATTATCCTCCGCGACGGCACGCGGCTTTTGAAAAAGCACGAGATCGCGTCTTCGCGGGGCTCTTCATTTTACGAGCCTCCAGAAGGACGGTCCTCGAGGAGGAACGATGAAGCTGGAGGAGGAGAGGAAGATGGAGGAAGGAGGGAGGATCGAAGAAAGGATGGAAAGAGAAAGAGAGAGGGAGGACAGAGCGAGAGAAAGATAGGGGACACTTCCCATGGGCACGAAATATAGTCCGGCTCTCTTTGTCACGACAAAGGCCGAGCCTGAGGCGAGGAGTCCGGTGGAGCACGGGGCGGGTTAATACTAAAAGCAATAAGCAACGAGTGGTTGCGGTTGGAAAGGGGCCTGGCCAGGGTTTTCCGAAGTTATTGTTGTGACCGCCACTATTCTGGCCTCCTACCCTCGACCGGCTCGCCTTGCTAAATTAAATTTTGCCCAGCAAAGGCCCGGATGAAGTCTCTTCCTCGGTATCGGGAGAATTATGCAGACGCGAACTCTCCTGATTCCTTTGCCGCGCCCTTCGCCTCCTCCTCCTCCTTCTCTTCCTTCTCCTTCCTCCTCCTCCTCCTCCTCGCGACGAAACTACCGTTTCCAGTTTTCATTAGGACTTGACAGTGCCGTCACGTATCGTCAAAGTCGAGCCTGGGGAATGGAAATGTACCTCGGGCGCGAATTTGCAGACAATGCGATTTTTGCGCGAGCGCTCGGCGCCGGCTCAGGTACTCGAGGGCCTTGGCAGAGGGATGACAAACGTGGATTTGATCGGTTCGCACATTTCTGGTATCGCGTATGCGATTTCATCGTAATGTAAATTAGAGATGATGTATAGGTTGTGCGCTACGATTTACGCGAGAAGCGATTTTGGTGGAGAACACAGGTTTATAATTAAAAATGGAGAATTTTTTATTGGTTTGTTAAGTATAGAGTGTGGGATTATGCGTGGAATAGTATATTGGGTGAATTGCTATTAGGAATCTACTGGTGGGTACGCATTCTTTTGGTGAAATTTTCAAATTTTGCGTCAATCTTGGAACACTCTAGATACCTAGATACCCGTAGAGTATAGGTACTGGAATATAAGTTTAACTTAGAATCCGGAATCCATCGGTACCTCCTGTTAATGATGTACAGTGGCAAATACCGGAATGTATCCACGATGTTTGTAAAATATGTGAGATACTTGGCAAAGAAGTCGAGAAGTACTCTGCTTTATTCCAATTCGATTTATTTAAAGAATAAAGAATCTAGGGAAATCTCTAGCTTGTAAGTGTTATGCGAGAGTTCTACCGCCTGCTCGTTATTAAATTATTTCCTCAATCTTCGAGTATTGCCTCTACGGTCACGATATATTTAAGCATTCCCCGGTTGCCCTCGAGGAAGGAAAATATTTTTTCTTTCCGCCATAACTCGCGGAACTACCCTTTTTATCGCGGAGATTGGAGGCTCTCTCTCGCAACCGAAAGAATCGCTTTAGCTTTCGGATAAGCGCACTTGTTTACGGAAGTTTCGAACGATCCGGGAGGAGACATCCTTACGGGCCTCTCCCAGGTATCGTCATAAAGCCGTAAAGTGCTCCGCGATCGTCCATGTTCGAGGGGACATCTTTTCAGCGAAAACGTTCCTTCATTTCGCTTTATACTCCCTTACACTTCCTCTGCTTTACTCCCGGCCGGTTTAACAGCCCGCTATATTGGATTCTCTTGAGTCCAATTTTCCCTTCTTCCCTCCTCTTCCTTTCCTCCTTCCTTTTTTTCCTTCGTTTCTCCTTTTTTTTTCCCCATTTCCCCTCCTCCTCCTCGTTTCATTTCGTCTCCCGTGCACGACGAGCCGTCCGTGCGTCCGAGTCACGGCCCTTCACGAAGCGCAGCTCGCGACTACGGCGCGACGTGCTCGGAAAAAACGATCTCATCACGGTGTTTCGATCCGGGGAATTGCATTCGACGCCGCCTGTACCGAAGGGGCTCGTCCATCCCCGAAAGAACTGGGTCATCGATTCCCCTCTCGTAATTTTAAACCGCCGCGCGCGCGGTTAGCTCGGCCGAACCGCCTTTGCATTCCATCCCGAGGCTTTCCGATGCTAGAGCTTATGGAAGGTGGGTCTGAGGGAAGAATCCTGCCATTGCGTCACTACTTTCGTCTCGTTCTCCGTATTTCTCTCTCATTTTATTTGGGGAAATTTTAGGATTGTTTAACGAGAATCTTCTAATCGTGAAAGCGAGGTATGTCTCGAAATTTATATGGAGAGCGACTATTCGGAGGATTGCGATATGATATTGGTTATAGTAAATTAAAGTGCGTAATTAAATTCTGTTTTGATATAAAGAAAAAATGAATTTTCAAGTATGATCCATTTATATTTCCTTTTTTCTTGAAAGTGGTATAAGTCCAATTTTGGAAAAAAGATCGTGCTAAAATCAATCTATGAAAGATTTATATCAGTATGATATTTATATCAATAACTTAGATATAATAGAAATATCTAATCCACCCTAAACCCTCGTCCCTACAATACCCCAGAATGCCGGCAGTGTCGTCGCAGGGCGAGCGGGGCCCTGTGCCCGGCACTGTTACTTGGCAAGCTTAATCGGCTTTCGGCCGATTCGCAAAGTACACAATGAATTGCGTCACCGGCGCCGCTGCGGCCCTGTAATCCTCGCGGCGGCAATTTATATTAATTAGCCCGGCCGGCCGGCCATTCGTGTTCGACATAAATTACGGGGGCTAATGATGAATGTCAGGTATAAACGTAACATTATGCGGCCGCGCGACCGTGTACGAGTGTCGTCCGGCCTTCTCTCTGCCAGGTAGATCGGGATCGGCCCCGATGCACACGTGCCGGCCATACATAATGCGGCTGTACGCCCGTACATACGTTTGGCGTGAAATCAACATGACGCCTGCCCGCTGTGATTACAACCTGACGACACATGCGGCGCAGCCTGGGACCCTGGCATTACCTGCGCTATGCCGTTACGATTACCTGCCCATTGCGGAGGACTTACCGACCCCATTCTCCAGCGGCGAGATTCCGCCGCTGGAGTTGTCCCCAGATCTACAGGGAGCCGAGATAAACGTAATGCGTGCGCGTATTCCTGCCTCACGACGCCGCGTTAGGGTTTATCCGGGGCCGCCATAATTCACCGCGAATCGCGAGCGAGCTTTGCTCGCCTCTGATTGGCCGGCGCTTTCCTCTGGACGAATGGATCCTGTCGCGAAGGAAGGAACGATTTCTTGCTCATACGCGAGATTCTTTTGTGGTTTCTTCGCGTAATACGGAGGTGCAGGGGAAGCGAGGAATAATATAATATATCGATGAGTAATATTACATTGAGATGAGGTCTATATTGTTTTTCGGTTTTTGGATGACCACGTTTGACTCGATGGATTTGACTTCGAAGGCGGGAGTATCGCATTTGTATTTGCCGCGGGGAGACTGCGCGTTCTTTTAGGGCACGAGTAACCGTTCGAATAATCGAATAATATAATATATCGATGAATAATATAATATATCAACGAATAATATTAGAATGCGATGAGATCTATATTGTATTTTGGATCGATCCTTTGGATGACCACGCTCGACTCGATGGATTTCACTTCGAAGGGGGGAGGGATATCGCATTTGTATTTGTCGCGGGGAGACTGCGCGTTCTTCCAGGGCACGGGTAAACGTTCGATTACCCTCGAGAGGATCCTCTGGCGTACCTCGGAGGCCAGGTCCACCGCGCGTAGTATCATAAATGCGCCGGCGTCGGCGGGTATCAGAAAATTGAATAACCAGTCCGGGCACGGCCGAGGTAACGAGTTGGCCAACTCTTGTTCTTAGCACTTGCCTCAGCCGGGATCTTGCACTCTCAGCACTTCCGCCAGAGTCCGCCCATCCCCCGTAGGCGTCGGCCTCGGTACACGACCCGCATACCGGCCTTGCAGCCACCGTCTTTGTGAGGCCATCCATACTCCCACCCTCCAGACTCTGCGCATCGGTCCAAAAGGGATGCCCGGGACTTGCCTCCTGAAAAGTACGAACTGGAAACGGGCGGGGAAGGGTTCGTTGCAATCAAGCGCGGACGCGGGCTTCTGGTTACCCTTCTCTCTCTCTCTCTCTCTCCCTCTCTCTCTCGCTCTTGCTCATTCGCTCGCTTACTGCTTTTCACTCGCTCACTCGCTCCCTCTGTTTTGGTCGATCACATTCCTTCACTTTTACTCACTCGCTTACTCGATGTTTTTTGGTAATTCTATTTTTTATTTTCACTTTTACTCTCTCGCTCACCCGATTGTTTTCTTGTTCTCTCACTCGTTTGCTTATTTGCTTACTTATACGTGCCTTGCTCCTTTGCTGAATTGTTCGCTCGCTCCTTCGCTTACTCGCTCACTCGATCGCATTCTCGTTCTATCACTCGTTTACTTATTTGCTTAATTGTTCACTCGCTCACTCGCTCCTTTGCTTACTCGTTCACTCGCTCGCTTACTCCTTCGCTCACTCGTTCACTCGCTCCCTCACTCACTCCTTCGGTCACTCGTTCACTCGCTCGCTCGCTCCCACGCTTATTCGTTAACTTACTCTTCGCTCACTCCTTCACTTGCTCACTCCCTTACTTCTTCGCTTACTCATTCGCTCACTCACTCACTCGCTCACTCACTCGCTCTCACCTCAGACTCCTCCTCTCCCCTCCCTTTTGCACGGTTTTCTCATGGTCCGCATTATCTTCTTAGACCTCTGTTGCCTCTCGAACTCTTACCTCCTACTACGGTAACAGTGGCGGGAGGGGGGGGGCTGAGAGGTAACGACTGAGGCGGATGAACGTCTCCGATTCCTCCCACCCTTCAGCCCCTCCCTGTCCTCCTTCCTTTCTTTCCACCGGTTTTCCTGTCGGCGTTCTTTCATCGCGTCTCCGTACCTTTGGCGAAATCGCTATTGATCGCGGCCCGTAAAATAGCGGTTAAGCTCAGCCGATGTACGATGCCGGATTATTCCTGGATTTCCTCTTGCGGATGTGTGCCGTTCGGCTTGATAAGAATCTTCGGGGGAGGCTGGTTTTTTAGATCTGAATGCAGGGATAAGTACCTTTCGGGCTTATCTCGAGCGATGGGTTATTGAGAGCGAGCATCGATCCTCGATCGATGTAATAATCGGGTTAGAAATTAGCCCCGCGCCCCCAAACTTGAGCGTTCGTTTGGACTGGAGAATAGGAGCTTGGATTTGCATTTGGCAACGGTCCTGACTTTAATGCTCTTAAAACTTCTTTTATACGCGTGCATTATGTGGAAACGAGTGAATTATAATATGTTTCCAAAGGCAGCCTTGTCATCCTATTTTTATTATCAAATATGACGAGAATATCGATCGTAAACTTCGATTTTTTTTTATCGTCAATTAAGCGTAAATTACATTTTAGTCTCGTCATATAAAACGAACGTTGTTCGCTATTTCTTTTCTCTCACCCAAAATGTTCAAATATTCCACTTGGTTATCGACATTCATTTGATCACATGCACGATAACTCGTGCTTCTCCAGTAAATCATCCTTATACTCGATCAAATGTCCTTTTGCTCAGTACGCTTCACGGTCTTCCGATTTTTCTGTCCATCGCGCTCTTTCGAAAGACTCCGGCAAGTTTAAGTTCCGCTTACATCTCCGTGACGTCTTAAACCTCTCATTAGTGTATCTCGTCACCTTCGATGAGCAGGCGGGCCGAAGGGAGAATTAACAAGGTCAATATTTGCGGTGCAATCAGCCCGCTTCGACTTCCCATCTCCGTCGTTTCTCTCTCACCCTGGCCCCGACACTGGCTCTGATTGTCATCCACACTTCCGTGACCAGGTTGCCACGCCGTGCTGTTGCTGTTGTCCTTTCTCATTTCGCCGGCTCGTTCACCTGATACGCGCCACGGCCTCGTTGGCTTTCGAACGATTCCATTCCTTCTGGAGTCCGCTGCTCGCGGCACACCGGGAAAACGACGTTGGACCTCGTATTCTCCTGTTTGCCCAAGTTTTCCCGCCGTCGCTTTTACCGGACGTCGGAGAACGTTACGTCCTCCTCCAGGATGGCTCGCTCTTTGCGCAAACTTCTCCGCTCCCCATTGTAACCGGAGACGAGGGCACCATTATATTCAGAAGGATAGGAGGATCAATGTTAAAACGTTCCGTCTGTTTGTCCCCTGGCAACGAGCGTGAAGCCTCGGATCTACCGCTTGAGATAGATTTTAAACCTTCAGCACTAGCAGGGTGGTCCTCGTTGCGTGGAAGGATTCTTTAGGCTGATTTTTCGAGGTGATTATTGAGGATTTAATGCTGGTAGTGAGCGCAAGGGGATATCGTGGGGAATACATTGAGTTTTGAATGGAAAGTTTTGGTTGGGATATATTATGTTTTATAGGGAAATATAAATCCGCAGTTTTATATCCTTGGGTTTTATGTAGACAAATTTTATTGCGGGAAGGTAAAATGCGAGTTCTATGTAACTGACTATTAATGGGAATATTGTTGATACTTTGCACGAGTAGCTGTTATCGATGGAATATAACGCGGGGCTTATCAAGGATTAGAAATCTCTCAGCAGAGCGACGAAATGCCTCGGTGTCGCGACGTCGTAATGCGCCGCTGGAGTCGTGATAAAAGGCTCATCCGCGCAATTTGTACTTCTTACATTTGACAAATGTCCGGAGAAATTGTCGCCAGCGAGAACGATTTTCGGCTGGCGTGGAAACTTTCAGAAGGAGAGTAATACAGGTGAGCCGGAAGGAAGGAAAGCTAAAACGCTGGAACTGTTAAAGCGATTGAAATGTTCAGTCCGTAACTCCTCAAATATTTTCAAAATTGATGACGATCCCATTTCAAAGACTTTCCAATGTTTCCTGGGGATAAAATCTTTTTCGACGAGAATTTTTCCTCTTTTATCTTTTCACAGATATTTACAACAGATTTAGATATAACATGAATACAATATCATAATATAATGAAGATGAAAATATGTACCAAATTGCATTTAGATGTAATAAAAAAGCGAGTGTGGTTGCTCAACGAGGGTAATTCGGTGGAATTCAGTAAATAATCAATAGTACGGTCGTTATCGTGCCTAAATACTCCAAGTCGCTATACGGTGAGAGAAATCGCGAGGCAAAGGGTTACGATCCTACGTAGGTATCTGTTCCTGCTGTAGGTGTAGGTAATACGAATCGAACATCATTTGTTAAACGCGAACGAGAGGGCGTTCAAAGGAGGGAGAACGGCGGTAAAGGAATGAAAGAGTTATAATGCGAGGCTCCGACCGAGAGGAACGGGACGGACGAGGCCGGGAATGGAGAAGGCGGTGTCCTGTTGGAAAAACATCCGACACCCTCGCAAATTGAAAGTTCCCGTATAGACTCCCGCTATTTCCCCGCGCCGCCTTTACAGATCCTTATTTTATATAGTCGAAAATCGATGGCGTTGCTTTTTCGCGATTCATCCCGATTCTACTTCGAGTGCGACTCGACGTGGTATCCTTTTTCTGGCCATGCTCCGCGAAGTGCACGTGAACCAATCAGCGTTCTTCACTTAGCTGCTTTTCATCTCGCGACATCGCGCATGCGCATTAAGGAAATCTCCTCCATCTTTCATCGTGTACTTCGAGGTATAATTTGAGTATAACTCGCAAGATGAATCTGCTCCCGCTGGATAGATGAACTATCGTATTACTAATTCTCGGCCAACGTGCGCAACGATCTTCTGTGAATCACACAACGATAAATTACGCATAAACCGCGCTAACAAACCGTCCTGGAGAAAGAATTCCGTCCAGGTAAATCGCCGGGTATCGATGTTCAACCGATGGACAGCCCGTTATCGACTAGTAATTTCCCTCGGTCGAAAGATAAACAGCCGGCATCGGCGTTGCCCCGTGAAAGGAATTCATCGACGGGGGGGGGAGGCTTAAAAAGAAGCGGACGCGAGGAGCAACGGGTGAGGGCCACGGAGGGCCGGCCCTCGTAGCGACATCGGCCGCTACCGGGTGCGTAAATAATAGGGCATCAGGCACAGATACTTTATGGGATCAGTTGGAAAAATCCTTTGTATAACTCCAATAACCGTGGAGGATAAATCTGCCGGCGCTGTCGAGAACCGCCGGCGCTATCTCGCGCTATAAATGCTGGCCATGTGTCACGCCACTGGGTGAGGGTGCGAGAGGGACGGAAGGCAAAAGAGAGTGGGAGAGGAAGAAGGAAGGAGAACCGGTTTGGGAAGGAAGGAGACGGCGAGTGAAATCGCGATGGAGAAAGCGGGAAAGGGCTTGGAGCGTAAGGAGGAGGACGAGGCGAGGAGAGGAGAAGGACGGAGAGCTGTGGAGAAAGGCGAGCGGAGGGCAGAGAGGAGAGAAAGAGCGAGATAGACATGGAGGAAGAGAGAGAGAGAGGGAGAAGGAAGAGCGAAAGAAAGGGGTGGGGAGGATACGGGGAAGAAACGGTCGAAAGCGTTGGCACGAGTGTGAGAGAAGACGGTTGAAAATACCGTCGTGCCGAATGGGAATAGTCCCGGGGCAAAGGTCGCACGACAGCCACGGGACCCCGTCTTATTTACCTGATCGTACGATCCCGGCCATTATTCTCGCCGGTCTTATCGACCCGATGTTGCCCGATCGTTACTTCGGCAAGCTTCGTGCGAGGGCCTCCTCGGACTGCAATCAACGGGGCGGGATCGAATTAACGGTCGTGAGGGACGCGAATCGAAGTAGTCGCCGAAGTAGAGAATTGCGTTGCGCCCGATGGCTCGTCTTAACCCACTTCCTGGCAAGGTTGGGATTAGAAAATATCAGGAATCGCGGACTTGGGTTATACGAGGAATAATATGAGAATGCAAATAGGAGAGAAATGGAAATGTACCGATGAAATATTTATGTAAGGTACAATGCATTCTTTAAGCCATTCGTAAGGCAATGAAGTACATTGTACAGGCGGAGGAAGCTTTGCGGGGAAAAATATTTTCCCGGATGTTGGCTAGATCCAGCGTTGGGCAGCGATAAAGGGCGGAGTCGGGCGCGGCGTAAATGCAAAAATCTGAAAGAAATTCCGGGTTACGGAGGATTAAGTAGATGCTCGTAAAGCACACCCTCCCACACCCCTGCGGTTTCGAAAGTTATCGATCACGTCGACGTGCCCCGTGCAAACCGTACGTATGCGTTTTTTTTCCCCCGGCAGGGCGAAAATTAGCCCAAAGGCAAAAAACAAATGGCTTCGCGGGCATCGCGTTAATGCGATTCCCCCAATTCCCAACTGCATTTTTTACCCCCTTTCGGGACGCTAAAAATCGTCGGTCGATCGGTTCCACGGTTATTGTTTATTATTCGCGTTTTTTCGCCGAAAATAACGCGGGCTGTTTGTCGAAGAGCGGTGCGCTTTACGTTATACCATTGGCCGACACTTTGTCCTTGCGTTCGCTCGTACGCTCGCCAGTTCGTAACGAGCTGGCCCCGGCGTTGTTCGGCATTAATGGATGGCCGCTGTATCCGTTCGTTTTATCGTCGATTCGGGTCCGTAGGTATTCGCCACCGCGAATGGCAGCGCCAAAAAACGGCCGCTTCGCAGATCGATTCGCCCCTGTAAAATCCAGGCGAACGCTTCGGCCCCAGTCGGCACTTTCGATCGACGATAAACCTTTCCCTGTTGTTTCTCCGTTTTCGACAAAAAAAAAAAGGGATGAAAAAAACGATAAGCTTGACAGCCCGTATACGATCGATCATTACTTCGAAACCGCCCGCGAATAGCAACGATGACTCCTGTATAATTATACTGTCCTATTATATTCCGTTACTTAACACTATTCCTACCAGCCATTTTCCAGACACATTTAAATGTGCTCGATATATCCTTGAAGAAAAAGAGGACGAAGGAAAAATGTCGATAGATCGATTTATCGATCCGTACGCTGCGAGGAAATCATGAAAAATCTCAGAAGTGAGCGCGCCTCAAAGTTCTAGGATTTTTCAAAGAAATCGCTGACCGGTCGTTTGACCGATCGTGGTAGGAATAGTGTTAAATATAATACCAGCGACTCGATTGACGTGTACGGGAATTTTTATGAAAGGAACTGTCGAATCGAGGGCATAAAGGATTCTTCATCGATATATCCTTTGTGCCGAAGGTGCGTTATTAAGCATATCGGTACAGAGGACGTCGGCGAAATGGACTCGAAGGAAGCGAACCTTCAAAGGAGCTCCGTGGCGATGCGCAAAGAATCCGAATGCAACCGCGATTTAATTGTCAGGAAGGCCGATTGTAGCGCTATCAATGGCAGGAGTATAATAAGAACTCGCTTTCTCGGCCGCAGGACTCCGAAGGTGACACCCCTCTTCACGATGCGATCTCCAAGAAGCGGGATGACATGTTAGCTTTGTTGTTGGACCATGCCGCAGACATCACCCTCACGAACAACAATGGCTTCAACGCTCTGCACCACGCCGCTCTCCGTGGCAACCCAAGGTGAGTGGTCCGCGTTTTCGATGTGACGCTTTTGTCCGCGGTAGCATACTGCACTGAATGCTGCACCGTCGACGGTAGAATTTAACCGTCAGCCAGGAGCCGTGCCAAGGAGAGACCGATAAAGGGCGCCTACCCTTAAGCCGGATGAACAATTAAATCTAGCCTACATCGCATAACCGCCGGTTAACGGGCTTGTCTTCGTCCCGAGAATCGATACACGAATCGCCGCGATGAGGAGCGGCTGAAAGGTGCCGAGTCCAACCTCGAAATCTAGGGAATATCGGGCTCCTGCGAGCGGTGTTTGATCAAAGCTTTGCCCGTACTACTGCGGCGCGTTGCCCAGCCCGGCAACGTGCTATGTACATATATTACATTGGTCAATAGCACCGGGAAATGGGTCGGACTTTTAGATTTTATCTGGGACACTCCGCGCGATGTAATCGCGTGAGATTAGTACCTTTGTTTTATTTATATTAATACGTAGATTAATAGAAATATATCTCTTTACACGCTTCGCTTTATCGTAGACATCATCTTTAATTCGCGGGGCTTCGAATGATATTTTAGCAATCTTCACGCTCCTCCTCGCTGCCAGAAACGAAACGGAGGCTCGCGAAAGACGTATTTTCTAATAGCGGTTTTTTTTTTACCCGAGGATGTCAGGAAGATAAGATTTTAAGACGACATGTCCAATCGTCCTCGACCCTCGGCCGGTGCCTTTGTTCTCTTGTTCGACGAATCCCGAAAGAACGTCGAACCACAGATGTTCCTGAAGCAGTCGCCTTTCGGCGAAGTCTAATCGACTCGGTCATTCTCGAGAGGTACCGAGTCAATTTTACCTCGATTTTCACCTCTCGCGCTCCCGTTCAATTTAGCCTAGCAGAATCCCGGGATTCTTCGAGATTTGCCCACTTCTGGTTATTACTTCGAGGCACAGATGGAATGACGAGGAGGGAGGGCGGTATCCGAAGATGGGACGATACCTAGTTTGGGATTATGTGCCTGAAATAATATTACTCTCGAACGGTGCCTGCGCTTATATCCCCGCGGATATTACTTCCTTTTTCAGCTTACGCGTGCGCAATTATAACAGCCCCTTTGTGCGGCTCATATTATTTTCTCGTTCCCGCCATTGTTAGGAACTGTCGCGCCCTTGTATTGTTAATATACAAAAGCTAAGGCTTATTAATGTTTTAGATTGCTACTTTGGGATACAATAATAATACCTGGAGGATCGCTTAATATCACAGGCCTGCGCGATATAGTCCATATGTTACCAATGGATCGTTACTTTGTTCGTTGCTTAATTTTTTCCGTATATAACCGAGGACACGGTGTTCCCTTTATATTTTCTGTACTAAATATGGAGATTGCTGTAAAGTGCAGGAATGAATTTCCGCCCTTGTTTGTATCAAGCATTTTTCAATTATGAGGTACGAAGGATGTTTTATATAATTTCTACGATTCGTTCTTACGTTATATTTTTGGCACCCATCATTGCATCGTATCACGAGTCGAATTCTTATACGACAACGCGAGACAAGCATTCTGGCAACGGACCAATGTTTTCGTTCGAGTCATAATTTATGCACAATGCAGAATATTTTGTCAGCGATATGTACGTACCGATACCTAAATTGCGCCATGGGCCGATAATTTATGCCCAATATCTTTCTTCAATCAGGATTTACACGATGGCCTTTGTGGAAAATCGGGGATATGTAAAGCTTGTAATGAAACAAACGTCGATTAATTTGAGCATTAGCGGATTAATCATTCGGCCGGTTACGGTGGCTGGTCAAAGTATTAAATCGCGAAATTGATAATTCCCAGCGGTATCAGACCTTCCTCCGCTCGGCCGTTTCCGCACAAAAGCGTTTTTCAGACTCGGCCAGCTTTTTCCATGAATACATCGCATTTCACATCGACTTCGCGCGTCCATTGTCCTACGTGGGTTTTTTCGTACCCGAATGCAAATTCCAATGGAATCCGAGGAGCCATTTGCGTATGTATTTCCTCCCCCTTTTTGCTCCCTTTGTGCCCCTCGTCGTCTATCTTGCTCGCTTTCTGCCTCTCTCTCTCTCTCTCTCTCTCTCTCTCTCTCTCTTTCTATCTCTGTTTCACTCTTTCTCTCTCTCTCTCTCAGCGCAGCAGAGTAACCCTTCATCGTTCCGCGCCTCTTTCCGGATCCGGAAAATGCAGGCACCGGATGCACATGGTAGTTCTGCAATCACGGTTACGAGGTGCCTACTTTCGACCCCTTTGTCGGCTCGTACGAGTGTCAGCGATTCGCACGCTTTCACACTGTGCGACGATGTTATCGCTGAAATAACAGGAAAATTTCTGTTGTCGGATGAAAAAGGAAAGCGCAAAGTGGCGTAAAGTTGAGGGTGGATCGCACCGTGGTGAGGTAAAAGATATTTCCTCGCGGGACGTTCCTATCGTCGTTCAGTTCGGATGCGTTGCTCATTTATCAATTTGGTATTACGTATCGCGGGACTTTGCGTCACGGTCTCGACTCACTCCGCGGTGTATTTTGGGAATGCTTACGAGGAAATTCTGAAGGAGTGCGTTTATTCTTCGCGGTTAACGCACAAGATCGATGATTCTCTTTAAAACAGCTGCTTAGCTTTTAATGAATGATCTTCAGAAGAAATTCTTCGACCCTTTTATTCGAGTTAAGTAACTCCAAATAAACCATTTTTAGTTTATTTTATTCTTTCCAAGCAGATATCGAGCAGTATAACCCAGTATAGCCTTTCCTCACCATCATCATTTTCCAATATTTCCTAAGCAGCACCGCCATTATAGCTACGCGATAAATCCGAAAAGATAGGCGAATAGCGAGAGACCGTCCATCGGAATTAGTAGCTCGTTAAATTCGTGCCGATGAATCGGATCGCGGACAATGAGTTTTTGGACACAGGGACGATGGCTTACGGCCCGCGCCACTGGCCGAGTTCCGTGCGGAGCAACACGCCAGCGCACAAATGTTTGTTCCCGGTTCGGGCTGATCGCTCATGAAAGAGCGAAAACGACGAACAAACGGGCCTCGATAGTCCGCGGTCGGATGGCGGATTCTGAACCGTACCGTATTACATCAATCGAACGTAGCGCCGATTCAATTTAGTCCTCTGCTCATAATCGTTTCGATTCTCCGCGCTTTTCCATTGTGCGCCTCTGAAGGCTCGGATCTCGTAGCGGCGGATGCGAGGAAACGTTCGCTCGCGGTTTATTGCTTTTGATAGTGGGGTGTGAGTCGTTCGAAAGAGGCCCGTGTTTCTATCGTGTTTCGAAAGATCCTTTTTGCACTGATACTTGAATGTACATCGAGTGTATACGATGTGTTAGACGATCCGCATGAAGGATCATTCGATGAAGGCTTCTTTGTGAATCCTTAAGCACAGCTTCTATCGAGCTAATTTAGCTCATCTCCCTCTTGATACCACTGGCAAAAGTTGGTTGGGTTATATTATCGAGATTTTTGGGTATTTAAGTAATATTCCAAAGATAAGAAAAGGGAGCGTTACTTAAAAATAAATCTAAAAATATTATCAAGATAACGTACATTCACGCGCATTTAATCCAAAAGAAACGGACAATCCCTTCTATCATTTTTCCCACGATATAATTTTATAATTCTATTATTAATAATCATCAATCCTATTTATCAATTCTAGAAGTAATTCTATTATTAAAACAATATATTACATAAGTCTATCATTTTTTTAACGGAGCATCATCATCGATAATCGATACCTTTCCTCCAATCGTTAAACAGCCTCAACAGTGATCGCACCCGGAATTTCCCATCCACGATCAGAAAGCGAGGACCGTGTTCGGGATCGATATCTCATATCCAGGGAAAACCGTCGTCTTTGATCCCCGCGAGCCAGCTTCCGTACTCGGGTCACGGGTCGGCCGTTAAATACCCGTATCAAAGGTTTTGATTCCCCCCACCAGTCGGGCCCTGAGCGTTGCGTCGTGCGTGCAGGCGCGAGAGCCAAGGGCACGGTTCCGCGCTCGCTCGATCGCCACTTAGGTGGCCTTGGCCAGGAAGGGCGGAAGATCGGGGGGCGCGCGAGGGCTCCTCGCATCCGCGTCTGTGGCCTCCGGATATTACCTACCTTCGCCGCTTTTAAACCGAAGGGCGCTGATTACCGCGGCAAGATGTATGTGCCGCATCACCGACCGGAGGATGTATTTCAAAGGGAACCTATTACCCTGGTTCATCCTCTCGGCCTCTCCCTCTCTCTATCGTTCTCGGTCTCGTCCGGCTCTCTCGCTTCCTCCCTCCTCGACACCTTCCACGGAATATATCCGCGCGAAAATCGATCCTGGCACCGCGCGGAGATGCGTCACCTGACGCGAAGCGGGGCTGGAATTAGATTAAGGCTGATTTACAACGTCCACAATGGACCTCGGTAATGTCTCCCCTTCCCCGCAGGACGGAGGATGATTTCGAAGGTGGCTCCGGCGGGGCCTTTGGGCGTGGGACGCTGCGCCAATACCGACTCGGGGAGGACGTCTTCGGTGTGTCTTGTAACTAATTCACAGTAGGATAGTTCGCGGCAAGTGAGCGGCTCCGAAGTCAATGGAGCTCCCTTTGAGCCGCGCTGCGCGGAGTCGAGGAGCGAGTCAACACGCCCCCCTCCCCCTTGCCCCTCCCACTTCGGCTCTCGCGACTTAACCCTTTGCCCCGCGACTTTTCCGCACGGCCGTCGATCTGTGGCCGGAATCTAAACGGTTTCTCGAGGATGTACGGGGTGTTTCGCGAAACACTGGATTCCCTTGGGTAGGGGATTCGAGAGCGAAGGTGTGTATTTGGTGTATTGGTCGAGGGCGATCGTTCCAAACGGATCGCTTGAAATATAGTTTCACGTTTGAGACTTTCGTATAGGTCGATGGTCTCGTTGAGGAAAATAATATAGTTATGATGAAGAGCAAAGTGAGTTTGCTCGACGGGGCCATTAACATATACATATACATATAGAAACATAACATATACATATAGAATTTGCGTCAAGATTTCGGTATAGGAACTATATATAATTGGGAATCTTAGAGGTCGACGCTCGTTGAATTTAGAACAAAAATAAAAAACTAAATATATACTAAAGGAAAAACTAAATGTATGCTAAAGAAGAAACTAGACGTAATACATTTCCGGAGAGTTTATACCTACGCGATTCTCCCGCGTATTCGCCATCCATCCATGCCCAAGCGCTTATATTTTCTCGAACCTTAATTCCCTCCGTACCACCCTCAATTCCTCGAGTCGCATCGCGTTATATCCGAAGCTCCGTTCCTCCTGGACTTCCCTCGGCAGCTGCTCCGGCATTAGAAGCCCCCGAAGTTTGGCGTCGATCGAGACGCTTGCCGGACGCTCCTCGCCCACGAGGATCGGCATCCTTCTGCGCCCTCGCCTTTCCCTTCGACTTTTCCTCCTCGACCGGCTTCCGATCGCCGTCGAGCTGACCTCCTTTTCAGCTCACCCTTCGCGCCTCTCTTTTCGCGCCCCTTCTCCAACCCCCCCCCCCCCCGCGGATCCTTCTCCGCCCCCTCTGAAAAGGGGCTGCCGGTTTCTCTCAAGTCTTGCGCCGCAGAGGGCTCTGAAGCCGAACGAACGGACGTCCGGAGACGTAATTTCCTGCCCTCCCGGTGCAACCTTCTCCTCCTCCTCCTCCTCCGTTTTCTCCGCCTTTCCTGCCTCTCCTCCTCCTCCTTCTCTTCCTCCACTGGCAGCCTCCTCCACCTCTTTCCACGCCTGCCGCTTTGTAGGCTACCTTCTCCCGGGGGTTGGTGGAACGAAACTTCCCTCGTTTTCCATGCTCCTGCCCTCGGTCCTCTGTGCCCCCGCGAATTAGGGTCGCACGGTGGC
Organism: Ampulex compressa; assembly: GCA_038496175.1. Lineage (NCBI taxonomy): Eukaryota > Metazoa > Arthropoda > Insecta > Hymenoptera > Ampulicidae > Ampulex > Ampulex compressa. The sequence continues at coordinate 51,361 of JBCFXI010000675.1, forward strand.
CCGCGCCTTGCTTCGAAATTCGAAGCCCGGATCTACCTGGTTATCGGTTTTTCGGTGGGATTTTCGTAAGAAGCTCATGGGGGTGGGGGGGGGGGGGGTCACGTGACGTGGGATGAATGGATACGTGGTGAGATATGGTCGATTGTTTTGCTTATATATGGAGGATGCGTCTCGTGTTGAGATCGCGTGGAAAGGGCCGTGGAATGAGAGTGCGTGGCGGAGAGGGAAATAGGCTGTAAGGACGAGGGTCGTTCTTTGAGCGTGTTATTTTGCGAGCGTGTAAAGAGAGTGAGTAAAAACAGAGTTGGGCGCATTGTGGGTTTCGAGGAGCGTATCGCTTTCTGTGCGTGCGCGAGGGAGAGAACGTGGTGGGTTTTTTTGTATGCGCGGATGGTGAGGGATGTTGAATGGTCTATGAGGAGGGAGTTGGCGGAAGTGGAAGAACGAGAGTGAACGGTAGACTGTAGGAAATGTGAGTTAAGGCTAGGTTTATCATTGATGCCGTAATTCGCGATCTTCATGGAGTAGTTGGTCCTTTTTTTCGTTGCGTGATTTTCAACAAATCGATGGAAGAGCCGCGGCGCACTTGCGCGTACAACTAATCCGATTTTCGCGTCCAACTGGATCTTGTCGCAGCGTGGATTTAACGTTTGTTCATAATGGAAGGTACGTACGTTAACCGCAATGGCGGACCGCGATGTTTTATCGTAAATTGGGAAAACTAACGCGGCAAATCGATCGGCGTTACGCTTTGTGGTTACAAAAGCGCGAAACGATCAAAGCCCGGGCCAATATCGTCTGTAACTGCGTCTAAAGGGCGCTAAAATTGGGCAACTATGCCGTCTCTTTGATAGGGACGGCCCCCCAATAACCCGCTATTCAAGCATGGTAGTTTAATTATTCTGACCATGAACCGAACTATAAACATGGATCTCATAGTAAATTCTGCCTCGCGTAATGAATCACTCATGCCGCTGAATATTGTTGCACCAACCGCGCGTCAGTTGTCGACACACGATGCCAGGCCGTGTATGGTCCTTTGTACAATTAACGATTCAAGACCCATTGTGTATATTCTGATCGTGCGTATGCTTGGTGAACCTGTAATCGGTCCATAAATTTTCTCACGAGCTGTCGGATAGGACCTCGTCCTGCATGTCCAGACGCTCTGCAGTCAAGATGACGTCACAGCGTTGTACAGTAGAAATGAGCCATCGCGAATGGCGTAAAGTTCCGAAGCATTTATAAAACGAGTTAACCGTGCGGATTTTCAGGGAATAATCCTTACCTCTTGCAGTCTTTTCAAAAGTCATTTATATAATAGTCGTTATCGTTCGTGTTTTTGTATTTTTTGTAGGTAAGCAAGATAGGTTGGATAGACATCAAACGATAGACGTGTCTAAATAATCATATTTATGACACGAGGAACGAGCATTGCGATGGATTCGAATGGTTCCAAGTAATTTGGCGATTTATCGAGAGACTGGGAATTCTAATAGTTTCAGTTTTCCCACAATCGTTGGAGAATGTCGCTTTGACTGTTGCGCGCAGGTGTTGTGTCCAAATGAAAAGGCGCCGCCTTCCAATCTGGAGGGACACCGATTTATGTGTACCTAAACTCGATTAAGTTTCGCTTTGGGATAGTTTAGGGTGATTTAAGGCGCGGTACACTTTCGATGTTGCGACATGGCGGAGGGCGTCGTTGGACGTATGCGGTTCGTCGTGGAATATACGAGTAGGAGAAGTCCTGTTACGGAAACTAATTCAAAGTTACACCCGAGCCAAAGTCATGCGCCCGAAGTCATGTCCTACGATAAATGTACACAGTTGGGGGCGCAGTCTTCGAGAAAGATACGCAAAGAGTAGTTCGAGTTTTGCCGAGCGAAAAACACGATGGAGGATTTCGATAACTTGCGTTTCCGCGAGAAGCTGTTTTTCATGTTCCTGGAGATGGACACGTCACGTTCATGTTGGTTGGAAAAAGTTGGAAGTATTTATTATACTTTATTTATTATATTTTGTATACTATATACGAAAGTATTTTTTATTATTACTCATACGCATCGTGTATTATTTATAGCTCTACGAATATATTTATCGAAGTAAACTGAGTTTATCATTAATTATGATTGACGCGCGACCATGATAAACGTCGAGAATCTGTTAAATCTTTTTTTCGAAGTTTATTCTTTGTATCGGCAAGAAAATATAGTAGTGCTGTTGAGGTGATTTGTCGATCGAGGGATATTGTTTCTTTAGTGGATTTTCTAAAAGTCGGTGAGGACTTTATTTTTGTTCAATACGTCAATCCTCTGCAACCGATTATTGCGTTGATGTTTGCCTTAAAAATGAATATGCAAGTTTGACGATATTATCGATATATCGATTGATTAAGCTTACACGATTGTCTCGTGGTGATTTTATTCGGGGCAAGGATTTAATTTTTATCCAGTGCATATTTCACCGCTGATGTTTAAAATTGTCCTTAAAATTGTTACGCTATTCAGGTTGCGTTATTAATGTTTCCATTTATCAAGCTGATAAAGCGTTTTTGTTCGCAAATTTTATTTGCGTCGCTGCCGCATATAAAATTATTTTTTATATTCGAGTTACGTATTATCACGATATATAATATTACGTGTAACAAAACCAAATACAATTTTAGTTAACTCGAATTTGCGTGGCAGGATGATCGTGTAATCATCATCAATCGTTAAGCTGCCGATCATATTTTCCTTTCAGAAATTATATTCGCTCGTATAAAATTAGTTCAATAGAACAGGCAAAGATCCCTTTACCGAAAACATACAAAAAAAGTTCAAACAGAATATCGAGGATAAAGAGTGTGAGGATAGAACGAATATAGAATTTGAATTAATACATTACACATTACATCGAAAAGAAATCCAAAAAGAATTCTCCAGTCCCGGTCCAATTACCCCAATGCCTATTTTTCTCCACCCCATTTCTCGTACTTTAAATCAACTCACCACCTTAATCTCTATAATCCCTCATTACTAATTTAATTTAAATCGAGAATTCAGTAATCATCTTTAATAATCCTCCACACAGCAAGTTGACAAATTACAACTATTCCCCCCAAAAATAATCGATTTGGTCAACCGAATGTCAAAAACTCCATAAGACCATATGGAAAATTAAAAACAAGCGTAGAGATACACTCGTAATGATCGCAAGGATCATTAACTTATTAAAACAATTCCCAACGAGGTTAGGAGTACATACTCCATACAAATCCAAAAAGATCACTCCTATCCATTACTCATCCCCTTTCTCTCCCTCCCTCCCTCTCTCTTACGCCCAATAATATCATCGATATATTCGTTAATTAACTCAGCGCGAAGCTCCCTACGAGATTCAACCAATGTCCGCCGCTGGCGAGTCCTCGCGCGTGGTTAACGATTTAATTTTTTCCCCGTGCCATCCTCCTGACCGCAACGATGTACACTCGTAGCCACGAGGGGGTGGGGGGGTGGGGGGTTATTACGCAAATTCGAATCCATTTCGGTGTTCCATATGGCTTGATTATGTTAGCAACACGCGCGAAGCAGGCGTACCAACGTACGGCCGTGAATCGCTTTGATCTCGCTTCGCGGCCGCACTCTGATTGTGACACGCCAAGCCAGGGCCCCGCGACAGAAGATCCCCACGACCCAATCCCGTCTGTTTTGTTTCGCCAGGGCCGCGATCACGTGTGTGCACGTGCAGCCAGTGGCGCAATCCCGGGGCGTTTCCAACTGGCGTGATTAAAATTTCGTTACGACGTGGCGCGTACGAACGGCCGATCCGGGCGCCCCTTTGCCTCCCACGTATCGCGCATCCGCTGGGAATATTTTATTTCGAAAAGTGCTCTCAGGCCGGAAGAAAGCTCGACGAATTATTTGCCGGATGGCTCTTTATGTGCGTGCCTCGAGGATGCCGTTGCTGGATGAAGCGTGCAGAGTTCACGGATCTCGCCTCTGAGAATGGGTTTGATTTATTTATCGCGCGACACTGCGGAACGATCTTGAGATAGAAGCGTGTGGAGTTGAATTTCAAAATGGCTGGGAAGATGAATAGAATTGGAAAATGGTTTTGAAGATATCTACTCTATTATTTGTGGACTTTATAGTTTTTTTTAGAGTTTCGATACGATTTGGATATTGGGGGTATGAGGCTTGTTATTCGCGAGGATGAAATTCTTCGTAACCTCGTACTTTGATAGAGTATTTTTTTTCGGAAAGAAGAGTATACGCTTGGATATAATACGAAGTGGTTACTGTTTTTACATTAAATACGCAGGACGATTTATTCCTCGACCTCAAAGATTAAGGGGCATAATTTCTATCTCGCGTCAGAGTTTAAAAGAAACGACTCGCCAAGGCTTCAAATTCCTTATCAAAGGTTAAGAAATGTTTCTAAAGTCCACGATCTGAAATAACTTCCGCCCCGCCGACGGCACTGGCCAAACCCGAGGCTCGGCCAAAGGGTTGGCCTTTGAGATGCGAGGGACGTTTTCTTTCATCCCCCGTCCGGTCTCTTCCAGTCCGTCGCACCGGCCATCTTCGCGTTCCCTGCCGCCTCCATTCAGGTTTATGCATCGCCCTCATTGTCGCTGGCGCCGCTCTCCTCCTTCCCCCTTCCCCCCCCAAAAAGGTCCCTCCTCACCCCCCCCCCCCACTCCTCCTCATTGTCCCGTAATAATTATTTAATGGCAGCAAAGTAGTCGAATGAAATTAACAAACTATTGGAAGTAATTAGATCCTCGCGGGGCTAAATTAAATAGCTCGCGCCCGACGAGCTATTTAAACGCTTATCCCCATCCCGCTCCCGACCTTAACCGCCCTCCCCTTTCTTTCCCTCTCACGAACTCGGCGCCTTCCTATTTTCCAACGCTGCGCCCCCTTCGACGACTCACCCCTCACCCCCTCCCCTCCTCGCTACCCTCTGCCCCGGTGAAAGTCCCGGGGGCTAATTATTCCGACAACTATTCCGAAGTTTACGGCTGTCGATCGGAACGAAACGTTCTCGCGGATCTACACGAATCTCCTTCTCTCTCTCTCTCTTTTTCTCCTTTCCTCTCTCTTTCCTCTCTACCCCCTTTTCCACCCCTCGCACAACCGTCGCCCCCGCTTAATACCACGGCCCCTTCCACTTCTACTTCTTCTTCTTCTTCCTCCACTTCTACTTCTTCTCGCTCCTCCACTTACTCGCGAGGACATGTCCGAGAATACCAATCGGAACGCGTCATGAAAGTCTCGGGAAAACTCGGAAGTCCATGTCCTGGAAGGAATCCCCCCTCCTCCTCCTCCTCCTCCCGGCCCTCCTAGCAGTTACGATGGTGACAGCACGGCGAACGCTTGCCGACGAATTACCCGGGAGCTCGATTCGGGAAAATATTATTTCCCCCGAACGATTATCGATCCCCCGTGTGGCGTATGTCGTACAGCCTGTTTTCCCGCGGGCCGCTGAATATTTCCCTTCCCTCTCACGCCTTTCCCCCCTCCCCACATCGCGAAATCGGTTGCTTTTTGATTATCGAGGAGAGCTTTTGGGTGTGCAAAGTGGAGGAGGTTTGTTTTTGGTAGGTAGAGATGCGCGAATATTGCGCGAGAGTGGATGTTCCATGGAAAGATTATTGAGATCAAAATTATCGGACTGGTCGATGCGATTGATTTCCTTGAAAGGCGGTGATTTTGAGAGGAGGTGTTTTTTTTTGCGATTTTTTTGTGATCTGTCGAAGTGTATAGATCGATATGTTAATCTATAGATGTTTCTCCTTTGTCCTCTTATCGTTCAAGGATGGTAGAAAAAGTTGTATCGAGTTGTATCATCGTTCGCCTCTACCCCTTTTCCGCGTTCTCCGCCGTAAGCACCGCAAAATTGAATTAGATCTAATTAAATGAAATTAAAGAGCATTTTTCCAGCGGCTTTCTCATCGCGCCGCTTACCGCTCTGGGGATTGGCCTTAAAACGCTTAATATTCCACGTATTCTCTTAAGTTTTAGAATTGAAAAGGAACTGCTTGATACGAATTGAATTATCGGAAATTGTTTTCCCTCGTTATTGGCCGCTTCGTTATCTGCCCACTGTCGATTCTCGTTCGTATTTGCCTATAGCCTCGTGTATTTAAAATGACGTATTCGCGGAGAATTGAATATACTTTTCGCTGTAAAAAGCGACGAGCTTTATATCGACGTAATATGCAAATGTGCTGTCCTCCGCGACCCAAAATTGCAGTCTCGAAAGTGGCATCTCTTTCTTCAAAAGCTTTCTCGCTCTTATCTCAGCCAAAGTTAAGCCGAGTCGTTCGTTTTTGACGCATCGAATTTTTCGATGTCTCGTTACATGCTGCCCGCTTATGACACTGTCGTAAATTGCCCACCTGTTCGAAATTTGCCGAAGGAGCCGCGGGTTAAAAATTTCACACCGACGTACATTGATAATTGAATCAAACCAAACTTGGCTCGAAGTATCGATACTCGAGACAAATGGTATCGCTGTCTCCAAAGTACGGTCGGTGGCTTTCAAGTTTCTCAATTTACGCTTCTCACGGACCCCTACGTTCCTGTCACGGGAGTTTTCGGTTTAATCTCTATACGCCTCTTCCGGAACTTTGTGCGTTATCTGAAATGACGGTAGGATGGGAACAATGTCGATTCCCTATTCCCGCAGGATAATGTATATACAGATTCGAACATTTAGATAAGCGCTCTTGCCTCGAAGTTGGGTAATAAAAGGATAAGCAACAATCTCTCCGGGGTTTTTTTTTTTTTAGCTTTGGATTATGCAATTCGATTTTCGCCGTGAGAGAGGAACGTGCACGTTAAACGGAATTGAGTATAAACCCTCGTACGTAAGGACATATCTGGCGGTTCCATTAGAAAACATACGTTCGCAGGATAGAATGCAATTTTCATTTTCCGTCTTATTTATATATTTAATTTTTTTTATCCTCATTTTTGTCAGTTCTCGTTTGTATTTCTTCCACATTATAAAAAATAGGAGTTAGTTAAAAATATATTATAATACATATGAAATATAATATAGATATTTTCTTAATTTATCGACACAGTGTCTGCTTGTCGTGGAGGGCGACAGAAAATTATTTTTTCTAGAAAATTGGACATTTCCTTCAATATTATACAAAATTAAAAATACCCAGGATGTACACAGCTAAATCATACCTTTCCATCTCATACTGCATACCTTACTGCACTTTGATATATTTCATTACTCAAAATATATACCTACATATAATAATAAATATCGCGGTATTTCATCAAGTTACACTTACGTAGCTCACCAAGCACTCCAAAGAGATTCTAAGTGTCGTCCTACAGTGCAACGTTCGAGAGATCTCATTCCCCAACATTTAGGCCGTTCACGTAGCACGTTGTAAAGCAGTAGAATCGTCACGATCAGTACGTATGGCTGCTGCTGCTGCTGCTGCTGCTGCAAATAATACGTCAGCCTAATAATACGCGTGAGGCAGCACGTGCTTTTCAATGCGACCAATTCGACCTGCATTCCCGGCGCAGTTTTTCTTATCAGTGGCCAACGGTATAATGGCAGAGTGTACCATAGCGATGGTCCGGGGCACATAATAATACGACGGCACCGCAGAGATGAGCGCATCGACTGCTCTTCATTCCTATATGTACAGGACAATGCGCATGCGCGCGCGCGATGTAGGGTGAGGGAGTAAGAGAGAGGGATGGAGGAAGGGAGCGAGAGAGATGGAGATAGGGATAGACAGAGTGAGAGAGATAGAGTGAGAATGTGTGAGAGAGGGAGAGGGAGATAGAGAGGCGAGTACGCCTGCACCATTATATCTATATCGAGTTATAATAGCCCTCGTGTTAAATCGCATGAGAGCCAAATCGCTTGGAACTAACGTCGAGTCCGCCCGCCCTGCGCCAACCTCTCGTTATCCCACCCCCGGCCGAAACTCCATTTCTACCCTTAGGACATAACGCTGCACTTGCGTTACAAATTATGCATTCACCCACCGTAACCAACATTTTCTTTTTCCCTTCTCGATTTTTGCCTTACCCCCTTTTCTGCCGCTTCCACCGGCACCGCCATTATAATTGGGAGCTAAGGAAGTCGCTCCACCCCCGCCGGAGGATCAAATACCGCAAGAGGGAGGGTTTCACGTAGCGCGCTTCGATACGCCCTGTAAGAGTATTACGGAAAAAGATTGTACGGATCTTTCTTTGAGGGATCTTTAAACTCCGGTCGTATACAATTTCGAGTCATGGCTATGGCTTCGAAGGTAGCGCCGAGGAAGGCTCGTTTGAAGAGGATATACGTATGTTTTTTATTTTTTTTTTTTTTGTACATATGTACCGTGGAGTAGATTTTGTTTCATCGGGTGTAAATGATTACGGGATCGTAGCTAATTGAGTACATTAGTTTTTCAACCGCGCGCAAGTTCTCGTTACATTTGTCGTCTGAAATTAATAACGAGATCCATCAAAGTGAGAGGGGTCGGTATGGAAATGTGGATAATTACATTTTCGTACCTGCGCATTCTCGATATGCCACATTATCGCATATTCATCATCGCGTCTCCATAATGCATCGGTGCATTACAAGTAATTACTGCTGGGAATCCTTCGCCTTCCGGTAAGCCCACTTTGATCCTCCTCATAACAGCGTAATCCAAAGAAATTCTCCTTTGTAGAGGTACGCGCGGCCCTTGATTCGGGGTACGAAGGTAAGAGTAAGTAGAAGTTATGAGCGAGGAGAGCTATCGGGCACCGAGTCGTCTACTTTGCGAAGCGCGCTTCGCGTTCTGTCCATGCAGCATCTCGCTTCCCCGCAAAACCGTGTCGCCTCGTACTTCCAAAGGCATCCGCGAAATTATCGTCGAGCCTGGCGAATCAGCTCGCTTATTTGGATGCTCCGCGGCTTAAGCAACCTTCCGCATCGCGAGTTGATAATTCGTTAGATCGATGTCCACGGAAGGCAATAAAAGTCCCGATAAGTGGAATCGATCCGGGCTTAGCCGGGATTCTCAGAGCCGGCCAGGGGATAATTCCAAAGGCAATCCAAGTTTATTTGGTATCCAGACATCGTCCCAATCGATACATCCCGCTTCGAACGTCTTGCGCGCTCCTCGATATTTGCCATTACGCCAAATTGATTTCATCGGGATCGCAAAGGCTCTCGAATTCCCCCCCCCCCCCCCCCCGCCCTACTCTTTCGACGTGTGGAGGGAGGGGGGAGGGGGGCAAAATTTCTCGTGAGGCATTTTTGTGCAGATCAAACGAATACCCGCGAAAAATTCCTGACGTTCCGTCGCAGATTGCCGCGGGAGGACGTCGATATTAATCGAAAGGAAACGCCGCGACGACGATTTGTAACCGAGCCCGGGGGCCAGTTATTGCGCCCGAGGATTTTCCGCCGTTTTCCGATTAGTTATAATTAAACCCCGGCCAGCTTCCGGGCTGATAAGATTTACCCGATTCCCCGCGAGCCGGGTATTGGGTTTTACTTTCCGCTAATTAGCTGCCTCATTTCAGAAACAGTAATTCGGGGATATTAAATGTAGTGTTTCGTTTCAATCTCGCTCGGTGATTGCGAAACTTGCTCGTTAATCAGCGTTGATATCGGCGAATGTCTCGAGCTTATCGAGCGGCCCTTCGAAGAATACGGGGTGCCAACTTTGTCCTGATATTTTGAACCTATGTTTATATATGTATATATAAAAATTAATTAATTAATTATTATTTTTTATTTATTTTATTGATTTATTTTATTTTATTTTATATTTATTTTTAATTTATTAATATACCATTGATAAATTATTTTTATATTTCACGGACGTCAGGTTACTTTAGAAAAAAAAATCCTGCTATTTTAATTTTCAACGATAGAGTATGCCTGATCGGACCGGGTACTTCATTGATCACCGATCAAGCGACCAGAGTACACACAAGTCGATCTTATTCAGTTTCACATTCTCCTCCAACACCTGGATCCTCCAAAGGTAAAAGACCTCTGGGCCCTGCACGGATTCGCGCGGTCAGAAAACACCGCGCGAAACTTGGGCGGCTAGCTCGTGGGCTTATCTGCAAGGATTTATCCTCGGATTAAGGGACCTCCCTTGAATTCGCGGCGCTCCCTCGTAAATTGCGCCAAAGAATTCAATATTAACGGTAGGTGAATCCCGGCCGGGCGGAGGATCGGCTCGGGAGGAGAGGCAGGAGTATTAATGCTGCGCTCACCTCAGACGCCGACCGAGCTGACAAAGCTCGCTCCGCAGTCTAGCGAGCTCGAGGTATTCCAACAAGAGGATCGAGATGGTTTTGGTATACGAGTACCCTACCTATGGCAAAACCGCGCCAATTCGCCCCGTCTGCGTCTGTGCTCACTGGTAACGAGCATTTTGCGGGCCTACGGTGCAGCACCGGAGAGGAGCAGGGCCTTTCAGCTCGCAGATCTGGATTTAGATGACGCACGTGCTGGCTCGATTTTTGGAGCCGCGTACGATAGAAATCTGTGCTGCGGTGTCGTATATATATATATAATAAGTTTTGTCATGCTGCAGATTTATTATACGTTTGTGGGATTGAATTTTTTGCACCGCGTGCATTTTAGGTTTGAGCTGCTTTTAGGTAGATCGTGATTTAAATGGTTTGACTTCTTTGGTTTTTTTTTGTATATGATGTGTGTATATGATATAATGGAGTCACAGTGGAGTGTTGGATGAAATGTCGGACATGAATTTGTATGTTACAGAGCATTTCTGTATTGTTCTTTGTTTTAGAGGTTAGGGTATTTAGTGGATCTTGAACGAATTATTGAGATGAAGATATGGATGAGTGAACGATGAGATATGTTTATTTTAGAGACTTTTGGATATAGGTAGTTGGTATTAGTAATCGTGATAAGCGTGATGCGCGAAAGCTCGGTTTATCCGAATCAAGTGTAGGAATGATATTTGTATATAGAGTAGTTCTTTTATAAGCAGCCGTGTTATATGCAAGTATATTATATATATGTGGACAATAACTCTAAAACAAGAGGTACGGGAAAGCTCTCGCTCCGAATCCCTCAAGAAAATTCGCCCTGGCAAATGGAAAAGTTTACGGACGTCCGTAAAATTTGGATATCTGTTATTTAATCGGAGACGACGTCTTCGAGGTCCCGGCCAGGGTACGAAAAAGTATTTTTTATGAGCGGCAGTCGCGGATTGATCGGCGAACGGCCCTGATATTTCGCCCAGCGATTGCCACTGGCACCTTTCGCGCTTCGTGCCATGAATTCGAGATTTTCAAGGGAGCAGAGTACTCTCGGTCATCCGCTTTGCTATCGTAAGTCCACCATCGCCCGTATAAAAATCTAATACTAACAAAAGTAAATACATTCTTCGCAAAATTTCAAATTCTTTTCACAAAACTAATTATCTCCCTACTCTATCCTCGATCCTCCGAAATCCCCTCAACCCACATTATCACCAAACGATCTTATTAATTTTATTAATTACTTAATATAAAAACAATATTATCAATTCTAACCGAATCACTTTAAACTCAACCTCCGTTCTTTATCCCCCCCCAAGCGCAGCCACGAGCAGCAATAATCGTCGATAAACTTCAACGAGCCAAAGACCAGCGCGGCCCGCTATAATATTATTTTTAGCCTCCCACACATCCGCGGTTGGCCATAATCGTCGCTGGAAGCGTATAAAACCCACATATCGGTCTCCATCGAGCAGATTGGGCGGCTCTCCTAGCCGGCGAGCGCGATATGGAACATCCCAGCCGGGCCACCATTGGCCGACCGAAACTAGCACGCGGATATTCAATGCCGAACCGACGCCGCTTACAATTTCGCGGGATGATCGTAAGAAGTGACGTCAGCGTTTATCAAATCTCTCAAAGGTTTCGGCCCCGGGAGTCGGAGTTTCCGGGTCGCCGGATCGCCAAGCTGAATCCCCCCTCCCCGCCTCCCTCCCCTTCCCCCTCCACGCCTCCCTCCCTCGCCCTCTTGGCCCACACCAGCTTCCCCCCTCTCCTCCTCCTCCTCCTCCCCCCTCCTTCGTAGCCCAGAAGCTCGCAGCCGCCTATAGCCTCCGTTCTTTTTCCACCCCTCGTCGTTTCCACGGAAATTGGATAGTTGCTTCCAATTCTGAGCAGGACCGCGGAAAGGAAGCGGAGAGCGGCATTCCTTTGTTTCTTCCACTTTGTCTTCGGCCCTGTCGAAACTTTCGTATCTGGAGTTTCCCTCAACTTTTTCACCCTCTCTGCTTTCATCCCCGCCTCCCTCAGCCTTGCCCCCCCTTATTTCTGCCGATTTTTCTCCTCCTCCCTCTGCCCCCACCATCGGATGTCCCACTGCCGCGCGGCGCTTATCCGATCGCGGTGTATCGGAACTTTTAATTCCAGAGTGTGCTCTGTGGGCGTTCATCGCGAGGTCCTCTGGATCGATGCTCTATTTGGGGAGGTGTGCATGGAGGATGAGGAATGCCTTTGGAGGATAAATATGCGTGGATCGATGATTCGAGAGGGGTGAATGGAGATGCGTGGAGCGAGGAGTAGTTCGTCGTGGGATCTTGGATATGGTTGGATTTGATGGTGTGGGATGCTTGATGGGATGATGTAGTGTGATCAACGGGTAATTGGTTTGATAATGAGTGTATAAGGAAGTGGAGGTGTTGATATGATAAAAGTGGAAGTCTTCCTTCTGGATGTTACATTGATATTAAGCAGTTGACCGCGGAATTTATCGCGGAATGTAAGCCAGGAATGAGAGGCGGAATGATTTTACGATGGATGTAAAGCAAAGTAAGGAAGGATTATATTTTTATACGATAAGACATTAGTTACTTCTTGCGATAAATGATAATTCTTTATTTTACACTACGAATATAAGGCTCAACCGCGTGGAAAGGAAATTTTGGACCAACGTGTATACACGTCGAACGCGGTCAACTGGTTAACATACCGGCTGCTACGTAATTATCGTACATTTGGATGATTTATCGTACCACTCTACAATTGCTCGGATAACAATATCGGAAGTCGATGGAATGAATCAGGCTCCTCGCTTCGATATACACACGATCCATCGATGTTAAGAACAGAAACCAAAATACCTGTATCGTCGACATCGCCACCGCTGGCCAGCGAAACTAATTCGGTATCCTGGGGATTTGATGCATGCTGGCTCCTTACTTCTTGCTCGACTGTATAAGAAAATTGGGGAGTGGTTGGTGTATACGAGCATTGAATAACTATTCATTCAAATAATTATTCAATGCTCGTATAGACCAACCACTCCCCAATATCCTGGGGATTTCTTGGCCCAGGCCGAGAAGCTCTTCATTTCTCGGCGCCACGTATGTACCTCCACGTATGTTTCGTATTGCGGACCATGTTTCGCGCCGCGCTTGAAATTCCTTCGGCGCCTCCCTAATTAGTTTAACTCGTTTCGGGAAATTGATTAAGAAGGGAAAAATGTTGGCGCCCGAAATATTCTTAGGGCCTCTCCGTTCATCTCGCTCGCCCCCTCCGCCGCTCCGTTTCTCTCGTTACACCAGCGCTACGTGCCCAGAGATTTTTACTCGAGGCCAGGAGACCGCCTCCTCGCCGGTGAAATCGTCCGAGAGATTTTTAAACTTCGAAAGTTCCTCCCACTCGTACCCGGGGAGACATACGCCCTCGCATAAATCCGCACGCACGTAAAAGTGCTCCGTCTACGCCCGTTTCCGCCTCGATTGCCCTTTATCTCCGCTTCGGGGGCCAGATTACCGGAGTCTGTACCAAGGACACTTCGAAGTTTAACCGACATTTTATGCGCCTTTGGCGATGCTCGAGTCCGTTTCACGACGGACTCCTCGAGTTCGTCTTACCGAAGGCAACGTTTTCATTGGTCGCTGAGGCGTTCGTAGTTTGTTCTATTCTTAGTAGCTGCAGAAAAGGGATTAAAGCAGCCAGACGATTTCAATGGTTAGCGCTATGAAGCATTTTGAAAGGATTTGGAGAAGGATATATCGAGTATAGTTTTCTGATTGTACCTAGTATTTATTTTTTTCACCTTCATTATTTAGAACTTTTTGAAATTTTAATTCAATAAATGCTGGTGGACTATAAGAGCTTTAGTTTGGTGAAGTAAATCTTTGGAGGCACCTGTTCAATTCGTTATGTAATTATATCTTTATATTCGATCCGTTTCTTTAGATCTTTATTTTATTGGCAAATAGTTTTTATATTTCCCTTACCTGCACTGGTTTTCCACGAAGTATATACGCGCAGAAGAGAAATGCTTGCTATTTATTCGTAACCAGCCAGCTCTAGTGATTTTATCCGGAACGTTTGTCGTTGAGGGAAGGAATAGATAAAACAAAAAAAGCAAGATGAATACTCGCGAATGTATTGGACGATGGGGAATCAAAGAGCTCCATCTCAACGGAGAAAACCTTCGAGTCAGCCAGGAAGATGGAAAGTATTGCCCGAGGACGGCTCTGTCTTAGGACATGCCTCTAAAAGAAACCAATCGTGGTCATCGATCACGGTTCGCTTTAGAATTCCATTTCAACCGAGCAAATCCTTTGTTGCTTACTATCGTTCCTATGGTAAAATCTACGAGTCACTTAATGCACCGACGCATATTCCTCCCGCTTCCTCCTTGGCATCGCGGAGAAGCAATTTCTCGTTAATGACCATGGCTATCTAAAGTCAGCGAGATTAACCTCCTCCTAACCAACATCTATTTTCAATCCCGACAGTTCGACCGCGCTTCCATCTCATTTTCTTCGTAATCTCATGTCTGCATAAAACAAGACGAAACTCGTTTATCACTGACCGTGTATCACACGTGTATCAAACTCCTGATATATAAGCAATTAATCACTTCACGATTGCTTCATCGACAATAACCTAGAGATCCAGAGTCTATATAGTCCATAGTATTATTCAAATACCACGAATTCTTTCAACAGCATTTTTCGCGTTAATCCTCGACTATTAAGAATTATTAAGAAAAACAGCAATACTCGGAGAACCTCTTCACACGCTTCATATTTTAATTCTCCATCCGGTCTTCTAGAGGTAGAATTTCAGTCCACCACGTCGACATCCTTTTTTCTCCATTATTACATTTTTTAATCAACTCTCGAATATACTCAGCAAGGGATTTAGGAGTTTATTTTTAGATATATGTGTAGATATAGATCGTGGCGCTCGATTTTCGATTTCCCATGAAATTCTCTCTCTCTCTCTCTCTCTCTCTCTCTCTCTCTCGATGTCTCGATTCTTTTGTGCGAATAAAGCGAAATCGGACACGTCGTGCGCGCGGTGTCCTACGATCAGCAGGACGCACGATGTTTAATAATTCAGGAGGGGCGCTCGTATCTATTCTGGCGCAGTCCTTTTCCTTATTTTCGGCAAAGTGGGTCCTGATATTGCTCCTTCCATGCGGCTGATAATAAATCGTCGGCGGGCTAATATTCCTGCGGCAATATTGCCGGTAATATTACTACGGCAAATGATTTCGATCACCGTTCTCCGGGGAGATATTCTACTTTCGCATTGATATTAAAACAGAAATTCGCCGGCGGGCGATTTTTCCCCGGTTCTCGCACTGCGCGAAATAGCGCCAACGGCGCGGTATTATTTTTATCCGATTCCAGCTGACAATTTTGGAATTTCCCTCCGTATTTGGAAATTCCCGCGGTTATCCCCGTAAACTCCTCCTGGCCCTGCTGGTTCTTCCGGATCGATGGAGGATCGATATCGATCGGCTCGCGATGTTCACTCGAAAAGGCTCTTTTTAATCGAGTCGAGACTCGTAAATGTACGACCACCTAAACGTACGCAAATCCTAATCGGTCTAATGTTTTTGGAACAGCTAATACAACTTCGTATAAGTCTTTTCGTACCATTCATTTCATTCATATAAGTCTATCATATTAATATATTAACTAACATCCACTTTCTGGACATATTTAGAACACCACATATATTTAAAAAAAAAAACCGGAGAGTAAAAGGAAATTTCGTTAAATCAAAATGACGATCTAAATATCGCATGAAAATCGTGGAAAATCGCAAAAAATGCGTCCTTATAAAGCATTGCGATTTTTGAAAGAAACGTCTGACCAGTCGTTCTGACTGGTTTAGTACTTCTAGTATTAAAGATATAAACTACTATATATACTTATTATATTAGAGCAATGATCGTTTTGTCAATCACGACCGTCATTCAAGAATTAAAAAAAGAACGTACATAAAAACCCCAGGCGCACCGCGCACCTTTCTGGCGCGCACTCACATTCATCGAAGGCACATCGACTGGGCCGGACTGTCGGAGCGAAAGGGTTAATCGCGTAAATCGCGATACGAAGGTCTAAGCAGTCGCAATAATGCGCCACGCGTCCCCGAAGTAATTGCATCCTCGAGCGGCGCAGCGTCTTGACTTTAAACGGATCGGTTTCCGCTCCCTGGCCCCCTCCTCGGGATACATTCAAGTACCTAGTTAAATCCTCATGATCTTAAATTTAAGTGCAGTGCCGGGAGTTGTTAAGCCGCGCTTTATAGGATCCCACGCCTTTACGGAGGCGCCATTTACCGCTGGTTGAAGGAACGAGGAAGGAAGGAAGGCCGGCCGAGGGAAAGGGAGAAAGGCGTAATCTCGGGAAAATATCACTCCGCCGGTGCAATTTCGCAATCAGTCGCTAATGCTCAAAGAATCGTCCTCCTTATCGTCGAATCCTCTCCATCGCTCTCCCCGGTCGGTCGCTGAAACGATTATTTACGAGGCTCCGAGTCGTTAAGGGCGCTGCTAGCCCGAGTTTTGTCCATCCTCGGATCAAAGGGAGGAGCGGGGGAAATTGATCGTCTCGAATATTTGTACGCGAGACGCTCGATGAAGGAGGTACTGGTACCGTGTACTTTAAGGGAGGTGAATAATAATGATCGTGGGTGGAGCTTATGGAGATCCTAGGACAGTTGGATTTTAACGACGAGTGAACGATTCTTGTGGCCATGGCGAGGGTATCTCCACATTTAGTTTTTATTTCTTTATCTGGCTTTGTGGGGTTTGAATATATGGGTGACCGAGTTGACTATTTTTTTTGGTGAGGAATAATGATGTTTTGGTAATATGTTATTATCCTACGTAAAAAAACAGTCGATTTAGTAGACCGTTTATTTTTCGTTTTCGCTTTTTTTTTTATTTAGATGATTTAGTAGAATGTTCGAACTCCGTAAGACCAGGTGGAGGATTAGAAGTAAGCGTGGGTATACGCTCGCTATGACCACGAGAATTATTTACTTGTCATTAATAAATTGCGAGCGAGGTTAGGAAGACGTATTTCTCGATTCGACTTTCTTCAACTCCAATATTAATATTTCTATTTCGCGTCCCACGGAAAATTCGCCTTTGTTAATGTACTTACCTATTTTTTTTTCATTTCGATCCATTAATATGTAGCGCATGATTTATCACGCGTATCGCTAAATATCATCTTATATACTTCATCTCCATATTTCATCTTCGGCCTCTTCCTCAAGCCAAGAACTAAACCGTTACTATATATTAGTAATATTGAAACATCGAGTGCTATTCATGATCTTCGTAGATCTCTATACTCAGTAATCGATAATAAACGATACGGTGGAAATTCAGAAGATGATTAAGCCATATTTTGCTCCTGGCATTAATGGGTAAATGTCTTCGTCCTTCTTCCTTCGGCACAAAAGCCGAATCGAAGCGCCAATATTGTTGCTAGGGATGGCCATTGAAATCAGATTTACGTTTGAGGCCGAGTGTTTCTTGTCTCCTAATTTGTAACCCGCGCTTGTTCGGCTGTTTTTTTTTACCACCTCCGGGGCTCTCGATGCGGCCGAACCGTTAAATGGACCGTGCAAGCCCGCTCTTCCGCGGACTCTTTTTGTTTCGTACATCGCTCCTAATCAATGGCTCTCCTTTTATTGCCAGGTAAAACGTTTAAAGGGCCCTTTCACGGTAATTTTGTTCGCTCTATAAATCCGTGATTTTTCAGCGAATCGCGGCGAGTAATCGAACGATATCGATCACATCGGATCGACGTATCTTCGGGGATAAGGCATGGTTGCTCGTCGATGTCCACGGAAATTGCATTGTCGGACAAGGCAGATGGATCGACGAGTTTTGCGATTGCGATTCAACTATCGCGCGCCATTTTTCTTCTCCGGGATAAACCTTGCGCGGCACGACTCAATTCCATTGTTTATACGTTGAATCGTTTGATTTCACTTTTGGAATCACTACTCTAGGATTGGAATATGGCTTTTGGAGTATCTAGCATTTGCGTGAGAATATTTATCGTATTCGAGTCTTTGTACGATATTTTTTTTTAATTGTTCGAAGGTTTACATGGCTTTATTTTATATTTTTTATTTATATGAAGGTTTATTTTATATGCCTGCCAGTTTACGGAGTTTAAAATTAGTTTAAACGTTTTCAATGAGTTTCAATGAGTTTAAAATTTGAAATCAGCGCGCTACCTTTTGAATTAATTCTCGATTACATCTCAGATACGTACTTGTCCTCCAGCTCCATTTTCGTGGAACGCCTACCGTTGAAAAAATTAGGTTCAAACGTCCGGAATTTCTCGAAAATCTCCGTACAAGCCAGCATATCATCTCCCGCAGCGGCTCAGAAATATCTCCCATCCCCGGCCCTGCCTTCCTCGACGCGCTAATATTAAAAATCAGAGTCAAAATCGCAAGAAAATCCAGAAAATCAAGACACCGCTCGAGCGCCTCGATTCGCAGCGTCAAATATCATCTTCGTCCCTCGCGTTTCCCTCGACTTCCTACTACCGCGAATTAGAGTGAAGAGCTCGAGGATATTCAGAAAATCAAGACACCTCCCGAATTCCCACAGCGCAAAAAGTATTATCTCATCCCTCCTCAGCTCTCTAACATCCCAGAATCGGATTCGAAAACTCAAGAATATCCAGAGAATCAAGAACACCGGCATCTCAATTCCCACGGTATCAAAGTCCTCCTCGTTCCTCGACGCTTCCACCGACTTCCTAATATCGAGAATCGGAGTCAAAAGGGCCGAGAATCATCCCGAAATCAGGGCGCGTCCTCGCATCTTAATCGCGATAAGCTCGACCCGGATGAAGATCCTGCGAGGCTCATAAACCGGCGGCGGCGGCGGCGCTCATAGAGAGCCGCGCGGCGGAGAGAGGCGGTACTTTATACCCAGAGGTCCCGCTTACCCGTTCATTATCGCGGGACGCGATCCTTTCCCGGCTCCGTTTCCAAGGAACGCGACGGAGGTGCGAAATGCAAAATGGGGCGTTTTATCAAAAGCGAAATTCGCCCGGAGACTGAAATTTGTCCAACGTAGCGGAAGCCCCGGATTACGGCGGCGCTCCCGGTGTCCTTCTCTCTCTCTCTCTCTCTCTATTTCTTTAGACCATCCTCTCCTTTCTCTCTGGATCTTCCCCCTCTCTCTGTCTCTCCCTCTCTCTCTCCTCTCTTTCTCTCTACCCCATCCTCTCCTTTCTCTCTGGCTCTTTCCCCTCTCCCTTTCTGTCTCCTCTCTCTCTCTCTCTCTCTCTCTCTCCTTTCTCTCTGGCTCTTTCCTCTCTCTCTCTCTCTCTCTCTCTCTATGTCTCTCTGCGTATCTCGTTCTCTCTCTCTCTCTCTCTCTCTCTCTCTCTCTCTCTCTCTTTGTTTCTGTTCCTCTCTAGCTCCTCCTCCTTCACGCTTCTCGCAGGACTCGCTTCCTTCCTTCGCCGCTTCCGCACCTTCCTCCCCTTCCACGCTTCCGCGCCTCCTTACCTCCGCCTACGCCCCGAAAAAGGGTAACAAAGTGTTAAAGTTTTAATCCACCAAGAAGGAGGAGGAGGAGGAGGAGGAGAAACTGCGAGGTCGGACTGGAAGGAGAGGAATCGTCGCGAGAGGGATGGAGGAGAGGGCGCGTAGGGTGCGAGGTCTCGCGGCGGATGGAAGAGGCGGGGTGAGGGGGGGAGAAAAGTCTTTGTAATCGCAGTTTTCTACTTTTTCCAGGGGTCGGGGTAGAATTAGGGCAGGGGGTGGGTCTAGATTCCAGGTGGACGGGGTAGATGGAGCGCCGAGGGTGGCGCTGGATCCTCCAGTGGAGGAGGCGGCCAGGAGGGAGGCGGCGAACCCCGGTAATGGTAAGGGTAGATGGGTCGGTGCAAGGGTGTGCTTGAACAGGGATTTACGGAATTTATCACTTGAATTCCCTGTAAAGGATTAGCAGACATTCCCTCGGCCCGTCGGAGACGTAGAGGGTGCACTCGGTTACCTACGAACTAGTTCGACCGACGTCGCCTAACGGTGCCTCGCTCGGGCCTCCGTTCTCTGGGTTATGCTGGACGATATAAGTACCTTTCTTTCGCAATCGTATTTCATCAGGGTGGAAATTCTGCCGCGAGGCTTTGCAGTGAATATGTATCCGCTGGGTTATGTTGGAAGATATAAGTGCCTTTCTTTCGCAATCGCATTTCATCAGCGAGGAAATTCTGCCGCGAGGCCTGGTAGTGAATATGGATGTTTGCGTCCTTGCTCGTGATAGCGGGATTGTTGATTTATCAGCAGTTTCTAGAAGGGAAAAATATACTACTAGTTTATTTCAACATGTTAGAGACGGTTGAGTAGTAGATGTATAGATATGTGCGTCTATGAAAATGTTTTGATCTATTAGGAACTAGTTTGACCGACCTCACCCAATGGTGGCTCGCTTGGGCCTCCACCTGCTGTTTTACGTTGGATGCTATAAGTACCTTTCTTCCGCAATCGTATTTTAACAGGAAGGAAATTCTGCCGCAAGACTTTGTAGTGAATATGTATCCGCTCGCTGGGTTATGTTGTACGATATAGGCACCTTTCCTTTGCAATCGCATTTTATTAAGTCGAAAATCCTGCCACGAGGCCTGGTAGTGAATACAGAATACTTGCGGTACTGCTCGTTGTAAATAGACTGTTAATGTATAAGCAGTTTCTAGAAGAGGAGGTGAAGGATGCACTGCTAGTTTATTTCAATATGTTAGATTGGGTAGAAAAATGCCTGCTTCCTTGCGTTACGCTTTGAGGGATAGCAAACACGTGCTCCGTTTTTGATAAGGTGTCGTATGGAGATATTTCCTCGTGCCGACACACGATACGGTCGCGCACCCCTCATGGTTCCAGCGAGTGCCACGCCACAGGCTGGATTTCCTCGAGGCGACCCTCCTCGCCGTATCGTCCGCATTTTACGAGCCTCGAATTGTCCGATAGGAACAGAAAGGTCCTTCGAATTCCGTCACACCGGGAAACGATCGCTCGTAGCCGACTGCGGGTCACTGAGATTTTTCTTTACGATCCCAGAATTAGAGGCAACGAATCGTTGCAATTCCCCGCGATCTGACCCCGCGATTTTTCAATCCCTCCATTGGATCGAAGGCCTTGGCCAGTGGTTCTTGATCGCTGCTTTTCGAGCTTCTTGCGAGCCCTCCGCGAGAATCACGAAGGCTTCGTATTAATGGTGAACCTACCGAACCGATGAAACAATCGGCCAGTGATCTGTTTGAAAAATTGTGGAAATTGTGGAAAAGTTTGATAATTGTGGTCTTTTTCTTTGAGGATCGAGGATTAAGGGAATATTTCTGGTAAATGGTTGGTGGGTTTAGTGTTAATTAGGAAATTCCTCTCGAATCTAATTTAACGCAAATGCGATCTCGCGCTCTCCTCTTTTTTGGCGTGCGAAATTTTAATTACACTTTTCACGAATATCTCATTTTTTAAAAACGTATTCTTTTCAAATTTAAATAAAAAGTTTTTTATTCGCTTTGATGGTGCGCACATTCTTCTTTTTTTTTTTATCTTCAAAAGTAGTCCGTGGCTTTGAAAAGGTTAAAAGCCACTGGCTTAGACCCATCGTCCGAAGTCTTCCTGGATACCCGAATACCCAGATTTCTCTCAGCGTCGACTTTATATCCAGGCCGCGACTAAATTCGGATGGTCAAGTTTATTTCGGCGATATTATTTCGGTATTTAATCCGAGTGCTCTCGAATTAGTATTGGGACTTTATACGGCGGACATCGCTTTCGTGCTAAATTTAAATGATGGATCGAGACCATAATATTCCGGAGTTGGTTACCAAGCGCGAGGAGCGCTAGCTCGAGATTCATTTTCGACGATCATTCTCAAGCGCGAACCTTACCAAAGTTATATAAACGTGATTTAACCTCTTTGAACTAACTTTTTCCTTTTATCCTTAAATTCATTGCTGAGATTATTTGGTCTAGGATCGACTATTTAAGATGGTTTTTCCAAACCAGAGCTACAGTATACATATAACATGGAAAAACCATCGGTGATGGTTGAGACTCAAACCCGGATATCTTCCGCGTGAAAGTCCAAGCCTCTATCCACTACACCACTCTTCCACTAACTTTGACCAACTCCAACTTTAAACAATTTCCCTGCAACGCTCCTACCCTCGAACTATTAAACCTTATTTTCGAAGGAAGAAAAACTCAACCTTCGAGGCTTAATTAATTTTTTATCCCCAGCAGCTTCCGCGCTAAAGCATCCAACGAGAAGGGCGCAAGAGTAAGACCGAAAGAAAAGTCGCATTTCCCCCTTCAGCAACAGCTCTCGATGCCTACCACCGACAACAATACCAAGCACTTCCCTTCTATTTTTCCAAACCAGTCCATCCGCGAGCGAGGATTTCCCTCGGACAAATAAGCCGGGATCCAGGGAAATCCATGGCAAAGGTAACCGTAAAATCTAAGGGAGTGCTAAAGCAACGATATTACGATACTGTAAACAAGAACGCGCCGGCTATTCCCCGGAATTATTCCAAGGAATTTTCCCATCCGCCGGCCCCTCAAGCCATTGTTTTTCGCACCTGTCGCCCTCCATACTTTCGACCCTCAATTCTCCCCGGGCGCCGCACGAGAAAGGTGAGAATTCGCGGCGTATACGGAAGGGCCCTTTCATATTTTATTAGCCGCCGATATATTACTCCCGGCACGTGGTGCGGTTCTACCCGGATAGCCATCCTCGGATATATCCGTGTTTACCTTTACGCAGAGGGGACGGATAGGGTCCACGGTTTACTTTGGTCCAATGCCGCCTCTGTCTCTTCCGCGTACGTGCATGCGCGGCCGCGTGTGCGCGTAAGTGTGCGCGCGTGTGGGCGTACATGCGTGCGCCTCGCCGATTGATACAAGAGGAGGAGGGGTGGGGGGAGGAAGGAATACAGAGGGAGAGCGGAAGTGGGCTGGCTGTTTGCCCGCCTAGATATTTTCCTTCCGAGATGTTATGGCACCGGGCTGCTCGAAAGGTGAGCCTCGCTGTCGGGAAAATAAAGAATTCCCCGAAGGAGGGCGATTTTGGAGGGACGAGTGGGTGACGATATGGGGGAGCTTGTTAACGCTGGAACTACGGGATGGTTTAAGATGGCGTCGATTATTTCTGGAAAAATTCGTAGCGTTTTATGGCGAAGTATTTTTGGAAATTTTCCATGATTTCCACGTGTTATTTGAGTCTTCGAGGCACAGGATTTCATATCGAGAATAGAGCCATGTTGCACGGGCATTTTATCGGGTTTTAAGTGAAACAAGATTGGTATATTTTTATTAATAAAGGTATAACATCGTGTAAAAACGTAACGCACAATTGCTAATATAAGGAATATATTTGTAACATTGTTCGAAGATATTACTAATTGTTTTAGTAAAATAAGACGAAATATAAACCTATGCACGTGCAGCTACTGCAAGATTTCGAGGTGGGACTAAAAATGTCCCACCATGCCGTGAAATACATCGAAAAGGTGGGACACTTTCAATCCCACTGTTCTCTAAAAAGTTAAGTTATTCTATTGATTTATTTAAATTTCCTTTTGCTCCACTTTTTTTTTAAATGTATATGGCGGTTTAAGTATGTCACGTGTGTGACCGGTGGTTCTAGTGTTAAGTATATCGTGAACTCGAATCGATGACTTTATCTCGATCTTCGATTTTAATATCTGGTATTCGTTATGCGTGACATTTCTACTTATGCAATTTATAATCGAGAGAAAGGCAAGCTTACGCGGAGATTCTACACTTTTTTTTTCCCCGTTTCAGGGGATTGTTTCAATTTCGAATTGCGCGTCCCTTATTTCGTGCGATGGAAAATAAGGGGGTGGAGACCCTTTTGAAACCTATCGCGGATTTTCGCTCTTGAAAATGTGTTGATTCAGGTCGAAGGGAAATATTTGAAATGGCCGTTGCTTTTCCTCCCCTGAATTCGAGCCCGTTTTGGTTTGGAGCCCGAAACCATATACCGTTTGCAGTAGACGTTTGATTACAGCGGAAAAAAATATTTTCTTGCGCGCTTTAATTGAATCCGTCAGATCCCGCCGCGGATACTCGGGGTAAAGAGCGGAAGTGATGCGCATCGTACAAAGAGGAGCGCCTTGTCGGGCAGCGTCGGGCAAAGGAAACTTCTCTCCGTGGCTTTTGTTTTTAATTAATTATTTACAAACGTCCTAAACTCGCTCAACGTCGGGAACATATTTAATAAACAGCTTGAATGTCGGTGTTGAAACAAGAAGAAAAGCAGCCGAAGAGAGAGGGCAGGAATAATTAAAGGCATGAGGTAACACGAGAAGGAATTAGAAGGCGAATTTAATTGGAATTTTTTTGCGTTTCTCGCACAATCGATTTGTTTTTCATTCGAATAATTTACGCGGTCAATTTTGACAATCGATGTATCGGGTTTCCCTAAAAGTTTCTTTGTCTCTATAAAGAAATAATAGATGCACGACATATTTCTTTCGTAGTATTTTATTGAATTATACATACAACTACAAAACATTCACAGATCAGATTTCTAAAAACATTGCCAGGTGAAGCAGCAGCCGGCAGATAGATGAAGCAACTTTTGGGACGATCCAAGATAATCAGTGAAATACGAGGGGCGACAATAAAATTGATATCCTATCGAGTTTTGAGAACCACATACTCCTTCTATTCCTACCCAAACATAGCTTTGGCACAGGAGGATACGGTAAACCGTCTGCCACATTAATTAAAGACACGGTTACTCTGTTTACCGTAACGTTACTCCAGTGGGTTAATCAGCCGCTGGAGGGGCGTATGTTGGCTCAGCAAGATACGCCAAAGATTAAACCGAAACGCGGATTAAACCAAATTTATCCTTATCCGAAGGCAAGGCGGTTTGGGAACCGCAGGTTGGCCTAAAAGCGCGTGTACCCCCCCCCCCCCCTCCCCCCTCCTCGATTCCGAATTATCATATTCGAAATTTCTAAATTCACAGAGCGTCCGCGCAAAGAGATACTCGTCGCCGGTTGAGTTTCCAACGCAAGTCTGCGGGGGCAATATTTTACTGCGCTTCAGCATGGGGATACGTATATATGTATATACGCGCTTGCATGGGGGAGGGAGGGGGGGGGATGGAACCCGAAGTACTGCCGCATCGTGCGCAGCACGGCAATTCAGACTCAAAAGCTTCCAAACATCTTCAATATAAGTTAGGCAACTGTACTTAGGTTACCTTCGTAACCAGGCCCGCATACGAAACAGTCCGCGAATAGTTGGAGGTATTCCCTTATTGCAAATAGTAGCTACCTACTCGCCATATCCTCCCAGTCGTCACGCCTCAAATTAACTCCCAAATTAGGTATACGATAAGGCCGGGCTCGAACGCATATCGCGTACCGTTCCTCCGCGGGATTAAATTCGGGGCTCGTAAAATTCGGCCAAAGCTCCTTCCATGCTCTTCCGTTATTAAGAACGCGGGGCTTCGTGGCCCGCGCGTGCACGCCCACGGTTCAGCCTGCTCTGGATCGATGGAGATCGAAGGAAATGCAAACGCGTCAAGTAGCACTGGGCGGGACTGTGGATTTAAAATGAATTTCGATCCTTCGGTGTTTTGGAAGTACTATTGGCACTGTTTCCTTTAACACTGGGACTACCAAATTAGACAAAATGACTGGTCAGTTGTTTTTTTTTAAAAATCGTAGTGCCTTATAAGGATGTATTTTTTGAGATTTTCCATGATTTTCATGCAGTATTTGGATCATCGTTTTGATTTACTGAAATTTCCTTTTACTCTAGCCTTTTTTTTAGAAATGTTTGTGGTGTTCTATATATGCCCAGAAAGTAGCAGGTAGTTTTAGTGTTAAAGGTGTTTGTTGCCTGGTTTCAACGTTATCGTAAACTGTCCCTTTCTTCCTTCAAGATAATTTATTCGCAGTTTTTATAGGCAAATATTCTGTCACAAACTTTTGAACTTTAGCTCTTTAAAAAATTTGTGTCGAATTTTTATCTTGTGTCTTTTTTGTTTGTTTTTTTTATAAATCAAATCGTAGTATAAATAAATCAAACTCTTCTAAATGGTTTTGCTCTTAGGCGCACTCGCTCGTAAGACACGTAGAAAAGGGGGGAAGGATAAAAACACTGATATTAGAGGCGTTTGTGGTGGTAATGCGATGTTAATAGTTTTCTAATTAATCTCGCTGTCTTTCAGTCACACCTTGCGCCACGGTCAACGAAGGGGATAGGTCCCGCAGCGACGCGTCGTTGTTGGAAACTTCGTTGGCAAGGCTATGAATTACGCATCGTTAAAATTGCAATTAGCTAGCCAAAATGCTGGGCACACACGATACTTTGTAGGCGGACCTTCCAAACGCGGACAAGCCCGGTATCGATTTCTGCTTCCGCCATCTGTGCCGTGTAACGTGCAAATATTACTACGAGGATTTTTGATCTCAGCCCTCGTCGTTTGGCACCTTTGTCTTTCCAATAAAAAGATTCTTTAACAAGATCACTTTGACGATTATATTCGTACCATTACTACCAGCATGATATAAATCTGGTGATCCAAAAGACAACGTTTATTATAATATTATCTAGCTAAAATCCACAAATAATTTTTGAGATATATTACATTTTTCGAATATTCTATTTAAATATTCGATTAGAAGTCGTAAAATTCCAGCGATTCTCAAAACATATAGATTTTTGCAACGCTTCCTTTTGGACGCTTTATAAGAATCCTTAGGATGCGGGTATCTCTTAAAGGCTATAAATCCAGTAATATTATTTTTTTCATGGAAAAAATGTCGTCCGGCGTCTGAGGGCTTCAAATCATCCCTCGTTGGGCACAGCCATCCGCGATGCACATTCTCTCGCGCCTACCAATCACGAGCCAACGTTTGCAATCGGATTTTACTTCCCTTCACTTCCGATTTATCGAGCGCCGGGCAAAAAATTATCACCCGTCGTTCGTTTAACAACTACCCATGATTTAGGTACTTCGCGTCCGACTTATTCGACGGCTTATCCCTGCTCCCAGCGTATCTACTTCTCTCGCTTTCGATATCAGCGCGCGCTTTGTCCGGCCGATTTCGTTCTGCCTCGAGTGTACACGCGCGTTGCATCGAAACGGCGTTAATGATGTTGAGTTCATTAAGCTTGATGTCCACCGCCTCATCACGGTCGAGCAGATTTAATCATCGTAATATCACGAGGGATGATCCGACCGACGTTACCATAAAGTATCGATATACAGGCGCGCGACGAGCCGTCGTTTGCGAACCGAACGTTTATAATCGAGGCACGGTGGGCTTTTCTGAAATAGTCGAGGGTGGATTTCCATTGCATCTTTGAGGGAAAAATGGAAGGATCAAAGGTTGAAAATAAACCCGACATATTTTCCATTGAGCTTAATTTAATATCGTACGGTTTGAAAGGTATTTTTAGGAGGTCTGGCATACGTTTGTTTATCACTGATTTTTATCCCGCGCGAGGTATTCGATTTTTTTTTTATTGCGCTATTTGTTACAACGATGAATGGTTTTATCGATAGGGTTTCCTGATAGGTTTTCCCTTCGAGCACGTTTTGTGAAGTTCAAAAATTAAAGGTTTTTTATTTTTTATTAATTTTCACTTACGTATCCTGATTTAACGTTCGACTCGCTGAAAATTAATGATGTGCATTTGGCGTTCGAAACATCCTCGACGTTGGAAATTTCGTAGGATCGTTGATGGCGAGGTAAATATCGTTGGTGGAGTGTCGGCGTTGTAACGTTTGCCCCGTAAATATTCTCTTTGCATTAATTAAAGTCGCATTTGGCATTCACGAGTCATCACGGGGCTCCATGAATACTTGACGGGAATCGTTGAAGGTATCTCTCGTGAAGAGCTTAACGCGGAACCTTTATGCCATCACCTTTGATGCGTATCCCCGGCCTGGTGCGACTCGATAGAAATATTTCAGAATATTAATTTGCCTCCTCGGTTATCGCCATCGACGACTAAGATCCTTCGGTTCAAAATATCGCGTAAAACGGATTTTCAATCAGCGACTTTGCGGTATACATATTACATGGAAAAATTCGCGTGGAAATTCCGGTTTCCATTCGGCATGATACCGTGGCTCGATGGCATGTATATAGCGTGGAACAATCCAGCAACAATGGGCAGGATTTAAATCTGTTTTTTTTTCTTTTCACGTGGAATCCAAGCTTTTACCCAGCAAACTGCTACAGTTTCCGAAATTTGTGTTTCTATCGATCGTTTATAATATCCAGCAATTTTTACGAACTTCGACTAAATAAATTATCCTCTTTTTTATTAAACCCATAGATCGTTATCACTGTAGATATCATCTTGGTTAAGCGAGTTTTCGCTTTTTGCCACTTTTCTATTTTTTGTACACTTGGAGAAGCTACATATTCGCTGAGCTATGACTTAATCGTTAATCGATATTCTATTCAAGCTGTAATCGCTCATTGTATAAACGAAGTTGCTATGCAAAACGTAGTTTTGTATAAACATTGTATAAACGTGGTTACGAACGTGCTGAACGAAAGTCGTCCAGATAATTTGAGGAAAATTTGGTGTGTTTCTTCGATCCTTCTGCGAGAGAACGAGCGTAGAATGGAGCACTTTAGCGGTGGTACGCATACGTTCAGAGAAATTGTGAGAACTGCGGTGCTGCAAGCTGCTCGCAATGACAGTGGTCTCGAGGATAATTATAATAGTTTACACTTTGGCAAGCGGTCGGTGCTGCGGCGGCTGCTCTCGCTTAACCCTCTTCGTCTTTACCTCTCTCTTGCTCCTCTCTCTCTCCCTCTCTCTCTCTCCGTCTCTTTCCACTCTCTCGATACATCTCCGTCCTCCTTCCTTCTCCTGCTCTTCCATCAACCCTGCTATTTCCTTCTCACGTACCAAACTCCTTTCCATATTCTTTTAATCTCTATCTCCCTTTCTCTCAGTATTGTTCCTCCCTCCTCCGCTCTTATTTCAAGCGTTATACTCCTATTTCATCCTTCTCCGCACCTTGTTACTCTCCAGCACTAAATTTATATTTTCCTCTTTATCGCATTTTCCCTCAGTCTCCCGCGCTTTTACTCGTATTCCGCGCCCGCTATATTACCCCCTATCCCTTCATCCCGTATATTCGGTTCTTTATCGTTATTTCCCTCTCTCTCCCTCTGGCCGTATCCCCCATTACCCATCTCGCTCTTCCCTTCGTATTTCTCTTTGTTAACCTTTTATTCTCTCCCCCTCCCTCTTTCTCTCTTTCCATTAAATTCCTCTGTCCCTCTTCCATTAACTTCCTCTTTTCGCCACCCATTTTTATCACTATTCTCCTCTTCCCTCCTCTTCCTCCCTCTTCCATTCCCACTATCAGTCACATACCTTTTCCTCTTTCATTATTACTCTTCCTCACTCTCCCCCTCTCTCTCTCTCTCTCTCTCTCATTCACCAGTATTACCAACCAGGTATCCCCACTTCTCTCCCCCTCCCTCTCTCCCTCTCCCTCTCGCCGAGCCGCGCCCGCAACTCTGTCGCCGTCGTATACCCACATTTGCACGGCTATGTAAATACACATTATAATGACAGAGCCGGCTGGCAGAGTATTGTCACGGCGTGATTACGTTTTCCGCGATCAAACCCCGTCAGCGCCAGGAGCGTTTCCCGTCTCCGGGCGGCGTTTCGAGGCGTTTCGAGGCGTCGCTGCTTCGTTTCCTGGGCGTCGGGAGGACGAGCCCGCGCCGGCGTCGTCTACGTCGGCTCCGACCTCGGGAAGACGGGAGATTTACACGGGCCTTCGAATAATTTAGCCGCCCGCGAGGAGGCGACGGTGCGGCGGGGCTAACCGTTAACCATTAATTTATCAACACTAGAACCAGGAAATCAGTCGTAAAGACTGCTCGGTTTATTTCTTTAGAAAATCGTAACACTTTACGACGATGAATTGTTCGAAAGTTTCGACGATCTCCATGCTGTATTTGGATAATCGTATTGATTAATCGAAAGTGGCTTTTGGTCTCTCCTTTTTTTTTTTTAACACTATTCCTACCACGACCGTATTTTAATCAATTCGTATTCGTGATTATCTTTGTATGCCTCGTGTTTTAATCAATTCGTATTCGTGATCATCTTTATATGCCTTGTATTTTAACACTATTCCTACCAGGAGTGGTTAAACGACCGGTCAGTGATTTCTTTGGAAAATTGTAGAACTTTGAGGGGCGATCGCTTCTGAGATTTTTTATGATTTTCTCGCAGCGTACGGATCGATGAATCGATCTATCGACATTTTTCCTTTATCCTCCTTTTCTTTAAGGATATATTTAGTACGCTTGAATCTGTCTGGAAAATCGCTGGTAGAAATAGTGTTAGAGATATATGTGGTGTTCTAAATATGCTTTGAAAGTCGGTGTTTCTAGTGTTAAAGAAAATATTTGGGGTTCCTTATGGATCAGGTTATAGCAATAGGATATGTATTACGATTAATTTGGATCGAACGCGTCGTAAAGTATTTTACCCTGGAAAATCACGCGGGACGATCGTCGAGCAAATTTTTGTGCGCATTGGTGAAATATATTAATGCACCGGAAAACCCGCGGCTAAAAGGTTTTTGGCGGTCCGCGCATTTTCATGCGAGGTAATCGGCATTATCCGGGAACTTCGCCAGGGTAGAAATCCGCTTATTTGTAATTTTAATCTTCGCCGGTGGATCCCGGCCGCGCATGCGCGACCGCGCCGGGGATTACGATGGTAATCTGACGTCAGGTTGACCCGCGAAAAGGATATTTTTCTTTTTTCGTTCCCCGATATTCCCGCGTTTAAACGTATTTCCACGTTATCAGCGATGTACCATTGTGCGCGCACTTATGCACGAAGTAGGCCAACGAGGATTTGTGCGATATTAAGGTGGAATGAAAGGAGGGACGTTGTTTGTAAATGTACTAGACGTTCTCTATTATCAAAATATTCTCGTGGAGAAGTAAGGGGACCGAGTGGTCGGGTGAATTGTCGAGGAGAAACTCGAAGGAATAGAGCTGGTGGGTTGACAGCTTTTTATAGAGCTTTAAAAATTAAAGGTCTGAGATCAAAACAGTTGGTTAAAATTAAAATCAAAATCGCATGCATCGTGGAAATTTTTAAATACAGTAGAGTATTTTATAATTGGTTTATTTTATAATTTTGTCAGTATATCCACATAATTATATCCACATAATTATACAGTTTTCTTTTCAATGACATTGTTTTATATTCGATATCGCGACTAGTAGGGCCATGCGTTTCGCGCTTCAAAGTCTATGGTCACTATAAATGTATATCAGTGTCATCCTGCGATAGAATTCACGTAGATCCCGTTATCCACGTTTTCGACGACGAAAGCTTAATATTTCCAGCTTATCGCCCAGATACACGGGTTTGCGCACGGTAGCTCGAGTCAAGAATATTTAATGGGGCGTGGAGAAGCGTCGAGAATCGCAAATAAATTCGCGGTAAGTTTATCGTCTGTGAAAATATACCTTCGATTCCTCTCAATTTCACGAATTCCCCGAGGAGTCTCCGCCTTTTTGCGCGAGGCGCAAAGCGAACTTTCTTTGTTACGTTTACCGAATACACGATGCCGCCAATCGCGCCGATAAAAAAGGGAACGAAGTACAGATGTGTAACAGAAAAATTCCCAGACTTCTTTACGAGCCGCTTTGTTCCGCGAGCGGTTGTTTCGCAAAATCGAACAAAGCTCCGTGGAAATAATGTTTTCTCATTTCTAAGCGTGTACCTCCAAATTTCCCAAAGAATACACGTCCTAAATTTAGGTTAATCGTAATTCTCCATCTAGTCCTTTGGAGCTTAAAAATTCAGTCGAATAAATCGATTATCTTTATGCTGGATAATAATATTACCTCCGCTTGCTTCGTGGTCGATTATTAAAAACGACTACTAAATTCCAAATTTAAATGAAATAAAAATACAAAATTATACAGATTAAAGCGATAAGATCTGATCGCAATTATAAAAAAATCATATCCCTCAATCCTTGTATCCTTTACTCGTCACTAAACAATTTACACAAGATTAAGTCAACTTAAATTCAACTCCTCTCACCCCTGTTCTTACATCATCAAGCTCCCCTCTTCAAAACCGATCATTCCTCCCAAGTACCCATCATCGATAACACAGTATTTCCCTGAACGATCGATCATCACCGGTACAATAATCCCCCAACCCCAGGCTCAAGCCGCGAACGCTTCTCCTCGTATTCAGCCGTGAAATTCGTTACGACAAGGAGCCAGTTGCAAGAGAAACGTCGGCCTTTTTTTTTAGGGCGGGGGTGGAGTGGTGGCAAAGCGGGGGTAGGGGGCAGATTTGTCGGTCGGCCGGCGACTTTGAATCAGCGAAAGTACGGCTCCAGGAAGTGGCACGGCCGAATATCCGTCCTTTCTATCGGGCCCGTCGCCATTTATCTCCATCAACTTTTTTCCAACGTCGAGGCGGGCCATCGAAAAGTTAGCGGGACGCCCTGATCCGGCCAGAAACTGTTTTCCCAGAAGCGAATCCGTACGCACGGCGGATACGCGGCTGGCTGGCGAAGGGCGAGGCGCTCTTTTGGCGGAGAGAGGGACGAGGGGGGGGGCTGAGGAGGAGGGAGGGAGGGGGGACACAATGCTTCCTCGGTGGCCGAGCAAAAGTTCCTCCTTTGGCCTGGCGGCTTCGCGACTGCGGCGCGGCACCGCGTCCCGCCTTGCAAAACACACCCGGCCTCGTCCTCCTCGCGGACGTCTGCGAGACCCGGGGGCGCGCGCGAGTTTTCTGTTTTGCCGGAACTACTTTCCCGGAAGAGCTTCTTGTTTCATTTTTATCCCCGCGCCCCGGGAGCACCGGCGACTTTAAGAAAGTTGTTCAATTCCGGGCCCAAGTATGACACAAGTGAATCCACCGAACGTCCCGCGGAAGAGCACGGGAATGCTTTTTGCCGGTGTCTTCCTGCCGGTATTCCGGCCCTCTTCCGCCAACCTCCTCCTCCTCCTCCTCCTCCTCCTCCTCCTCCTCCTCCCTTTGCTTCTCGTCCCGCTGCTGCTGCTCCCCCCTTTCCTCTCTCCCCCCTCTCCTTTCCTCTCGTCGCTCGGTGTCTCGAATGCGAGCAGCATTGTCGTCGAATACGAGAGAGAGAGAGAGAGAGAGAGAGAGAGAGAGAGAGAGAGAGAGAGAGAGCTTGGTCGTGCTGTTAAAATGGCGAGGCTACGGTGGAGTGGACTAGGCCTGGCCAGCTCGAATTACATGGCAGGCCGCGTGGAGGATTTAAATATAATATTTCGTGCGCATGCGCACGGATGAGAATAGTGGCAATTTGTTTCGCGATACTTTTGGTCGGAGTTTGACTTTAGGAGGTTTGGATATGGTTGGTAGAGGAGTTGCTGGGGAAGTGGGAGGTTTTGGGTTTTATTGCTGGGGTGGTTACTTGATGGCTTGGATTTTTTTCACGATCGCATATGCGCGAGGAATTAGGAACGTTTGATAAAACATTTGTACTGATCAATGGCGAATAACGTAGTATTTATAATAATAATATTTATACGTTATATATAGTCATGTATTTATTTATTATTATTATCTGCCCGATGTTGGATTACCGATGAAATTTATATTTTATTTGTATCACTACCGGGGAAAGATAGGAACACCTATATATATTTTTTTGTATATAGTGTCCGAAAATTCACGCAAGATATGAAGATTTTAACAATAGCTGATCATTCGATACTTTAAAAAATTTAAGGTTTACACCATTTTTAATCATAATTTGTGTTTTCTATCAATCTTATTTCTTGCGTGAATTTTGCGACACCTCATATTCCTCAGCAAAGCTCACATGGCTTAAGATTACGAAGCCCCTGATACACTTCAAATCCTTATTTGCCGTGTAATCATTACCTCGCGAGTTTCTTCCTTTCGTTCGTCTAATTTATCCTCGAGTCGTTTAGCCTAGACCTCATCCGGATATCTTGCCGTGGTGTGGATACCGTGCGGAAGGATTCGGTAGTGATGGGTGAGGTTTTATTTCTGGTTAGCCGTGGCTGAAGCTTCGATCTCTGTTCAGTGCCCTACCATAGTAGCCCCGGCAGTGCTTGCTACGAAATCAAGTTCCCCTAGGATGTTCGGTTCTTCCTTGACTACTGCGTAATACGGAAAACCACTTTACCTTAATTCTATAAATGTAACACTCTTCCTGGTGCCTTTGCGCAAATGATATACATTCGGAAAATTCGATATCGCTTCCCAATTTGAAAGGTTTCTTGACATTTTTACAAAAGTATTATATCCGCGCATTTTGTGCTGATTAGTAATACATTTACTCGATATTAATAAAAAACAGAATGATCGGAGATTTATTTACGTTTATGTATGCGTCGAAAGAATAATACTTTCGAAAAACATCTAATTGCATTGCGAAGCGCGTGGCTGTTATTTTTGTTTGCGAAATTTATCAGATGGGAATGATGGGAAGCGCGCAATTCATCGTAGGATGCAGCAAGATCACGTGCCCAATGTTATTACGTGCTGATGGCAAACCGAGATTATTTTTCTGTACTTTCCCAATATTTGTCTTTTGACGTGTTTTTCTTTCCCTCCTGTATATTGTAGATATTTTAGTTTATACGACGCAAGCTGTGCACGTCTGCTTTTATATAAATATTTGCTTTTCATTTCCCTCACTGTAGAGAGAATATTATTCAATGTTTAGCTACTTTTCTTTACGCGTTTCATTACTCTGCGTTATAAAGCTTTTTTAATCGGTCCCGCGAGATTCTTTTGCATAAGATATCTCTATCGCTGCCCCCACAAACAAATCGTGTTAAGAGAAAACTGTTAAATTCCTCGAAGGCTCTTCACAGCTCTATTTTTCCTTCAACGAATTTTGCATTATACAAACGCAATTTGCAATGCCTTTCTGGTTGGCGCTTTCTAAAAATCTGCATTTTAATTTTACCAATATACATCCCAGTATATTCTTTGAGATAGATTACAAATTATCGAGACTTACTGTACAACTTAACTGATTCCATCGTTCATTTTATCCAGCGGATAAACCCTGGCGCATCCCAAAATTCACGCAAAATTAAAAATTTCAATAAAAGAATGTATATATTCTATATATATAATGTATATAAATAAAGAATGTATATATTAAATATATATTCTAACAAAACCGAGAAGGCCATTTACCCGATACACCCTTCCACGCAAAACCCCACACTTTACGAATCCATACAAAATTCCCAACTTCAATTATAAACCCGTGTTCCCCGTGAAAATTACTCTCGCGAATTTACAGAAACCATATTCCTTCACCTTCCTCCTCGCCTCACTTTCCAAGGGTTGTCGCGGTGTCTTAAAAACACCCAGGGTCCCGATCCTGGCGCAAAATCATTCCCTCGTCGCTCCCCGAAGGTGTTTGAGCCATTAACGTATTCTGCGGTGCCGAAGTAATCGTCGGCCGGCCGTTGGACGTCGGCACTCCACAAATTCCCCCGAAATGGCGAGAGACGATGTTTGTCCATGCGCTTAGAATGTCGCAAGCTCTCACGAGGGGAAGATATCGTCGTAAGGTGCCTGGCTTACCAAACTTCCATTTGGCGAAAGTTCGGTAGACTTCCGCCGGTTGAGATCCAGGAACGGGGGGGGGGAGTGGCAAGGGGCAAAGGACAACAGGGAACTTACGAGGCTGTACAGCCTGGTAGTTCCTTGCCAGAGCTTGGCGAAAACTTACTTTTGCCCGCCGCTCCGTCCTCTTTTCCTCCACCATCGACCCTCCGCTCCTCCCAGGCCGGTTTACTTAGGCGCTTGTTTACCGAAACGGGACAATGGGCGGGCGTCTACGGCTCCCGGTGACGATTTCCTTTCACGAAATACGTCAAGAGGACGCTCGGCTGATCTCCGCTCCACGCACTTCTGCCTTATCGCCGGTGCGAGTCTCTGGAGTGGCCCGGAGCGATGGAACTTCGAGCGTGCGTGCGCTTGACCTCCTTCGCCATGCAGAACTGTGGACGGTTGTAGGTTGCAGCGCGTGCCTTGCGTCGACGTCTTATCCTGGATTCGCGTCTGATGGATTTGTGCGCGATGAAAGGAGCCTGGATCGATGCAGGGTGTTTATGAGCTGGAGTTTTTTTTCCTGATTTATGTCTTTGATTTTATGGAAGGGGATCTAGGAGTTTCCTAGGTTGAAACCTGGAGGATGATTATGGTATAGAACGAGGGGTAGAATATCTCTTTTATGATACACAGAAGACTGGGAGACTGTATTTGAATGTTTAGCGATGAAACTGTGTGCTTTAGGTAAGAGTCGTACTTTTTTCACGATGTTATCGTGTGCGGATTCCTCTTCTGTACTTATATACCGTATACAAACAATTCTGTTTACTTTACACGAACTTCTTTACCACGACCTTGATTTAACACGAATGAGGAAAAAAATGTAATTCTCTTTTTACACGACTTACATTGAATTCTAAGAAGAAAATATGCCTTTCCTTTTATTTTCGTAACCGCGACACTGGAGATATCTTTTTACACGAGTTTTTTTTTAGACAGATTTTTCGAGGACGTGTCTATCCTGTAAAAACAGGAATAGATGTACTACACTTCACCTTCGTAAACTCGATCTTTACACGATCTACGTCCAGCAGACTTCCCCGCTCTTATATGCACGTACATTAAGGAAAGCGACTTAAAGTGGATACCTAAAGATACCTGGTGCTCGTAGAAGCGTAGATCAACGGTCTTTACCTTCCCAATGGGGGGGCAATAAATTTCGTTCTACGTAAATTCCATTCCAGCGAAACAACTTCCAGGCTTGTATTACAACGATTAATCATATCCACCTTTCGTATCGCCTCGACAGATCTATACGCTTTTGCTCGCAAGACGAGTGCCCGATTGGCGATTCAGGCTCCAATCGTAAACCGCGGGAAATTGTAAACAAGGGGCGACGGTCCGTAATGCATTAAGTATACCTCGTGAAACCCTGTTTTATTAACGCTACATGAGCTTGGCGATACTGGGAATTATCGTGGCCGGGGGGAAATTGCATTAACGGCTTTGCACTTGCGGCTCCGC
This sequence comes from Ampulex compressa, assembly GCA_038496175.1. Classification (NCBI taxonomy): domain Eukaryota; kingdom Metazoa; phylum Arthropoda; class Insecta; order Hymenoptera; family Ampulicidae; genus Ampulex; species Ampulex compressa. The sequence goes on from JBCFXI010000675.1 coordinate 88,767, forward strand.
GCAAATTGTTTAAAAACGCTGTATCGAGGAGTCGCGAGGCGTGTGCGCGTAGCCGCATTTTAATGAATATGCGCCATGTGGACACAGTTAACGAGTTTGGATTTGTGCAATTACGAGCCCCGTCCATCCACCAATTTGATCGCGTGCGATCGTTCAAATTACCTCGAAATGGCGCGCAGGGCTAACCGCCTGATTTACATACAAATCGCGAAACATCGCCGGCGCCCGCATACTTCCAGGGTTATTTTGGCCGGCCGCGAAAAATACGCCGCACCGACTATCCTTCCTCCTGCGCGAAGGAGAATCTCGCGGTTCTGAACTCGCGAAGGTCAACGACAAACGAGATGAGGATACACCTCGAGGGCTGCATTTTCCAGGCAGATTTAAGTGTGCTAAATATATCCTTGACACCAGAACTACGAAACCAGTCTTGATACATTTTGAGAGCTGCATTGCGCGCTTCGCTTTTAATATTATTCCCACCAGCCATTTTCCGGACAGATTTAATCCTTTGCACTAGAGGGCTCCGGAACCATTTAAAATTTCTCTTCAAACTCAAAAAATGTTCAGTTCACAATACAAGGACAAAGAGAAATCGACAACGTACGATGAATACAAGGACCAAAATAAACGGTCCATATGTGAATATGATCTCTCCACTGAAATTTCTTCGAGTTGCTGGTAATATAAATGAAGAAAAACCTCGAGTGAAAAGAATTAAGTGTACTAAATATATCCTTAAAGAAAAAGAGGACGAAGGAAAAATGTCGATGGATCAATTTATCGATCCGTACGCTCTGAGAAAATCATAAAAAATCTCAGAAGTGATCGCGCCCCAAAATTCTACGATTTTTCAAAGAAGTCACTGGCCACTCACTTGACATTATAGGAATAGTGTTAAAATTCCCGCGGTATTTCCACGCCTACGATTTTAACGATCGAGAAGGAGGAGGTCTTGTGGAAAACTGCTGTAACCTAGGTTCTTAAATCGTATTATTTCTTAAAGGCTACCCAAATGTATAATTTCAAAGAATAGCCAGATATTACCGCAAGCTCGTACGCTCGTTGTAACGATCGTCTCGACAAAATTTGAATAGCGGGTGTATAAATACAGAGGATCGCTCGAGGTTCGTCGAGCGAAATTGTGGATGCAGAGGTCTTTTCCCGAATGCGAATATTTCACGACATTGCGCCTCGTTACGCAAGAGAGTGAAGGGGAAAGGGAGCGCGAGGGAGGTCGTGGCGGGGGCCATAGATCGTAGAAATTCACGGACGTACGGGGATGTAGGGCGCGTCTTAGGAAATGGCCCTAGAAATAAGTGTTTAACCTCGATCCTTGCCATATCCAACTATTCTAAATCCAGTATGTAAGTGGAGTAGGTAGCTGATAGGAGATACCAGATAGCGAAGTGCAGCCTTGCATGCATTCACCTGCGAGGGGGTTTGGGGCAAGGAGAAATGAGACAGACGCTCGAAGTAGCCTGAATGGACACGAAATAGGTCGAGTCGATGTTGCCTACGTGAATCATTTCAAGGAGAGAGATTCGCGATACTTTTCTCGAAGGCAGCGCCCAACCGAGAATCGAGTCTACGCCGCGAATGCTCGGGGAATTTTGATCGAATTATTCTTAGACAATGCTCTCAGCCTTGGTTTATTTATTTCGATTCTCCTCTCCTTGTCGTAATTCTCTTATAGAGGATGTTCGACCAAATACCTCATCTCGATTGTTCGAGGATTAATATCGAATACTCTTCCCAATTCCCTAAACTTAGCGATTATTCTAAGACGTAGTTATTTGAAACTGGTTTATTTTAAGAATCTTCTAGGAAAATAGGTTCTCATTAATTATAGTAACATAATACATAAAGATATATATTTACACGAATCTTTTATCAATTATTCTCGCTCATTCCCCAAGCAACGGCATTATCAATATTCAAATCTATAATTTCTCGGCAAAATTCTTCAAATATACGAAGACCTACTTTTAGAGACTGCTCATTTTTTATATTTTATTATTATTATTTATTATCTTATTTTTATTTTATTATTATCATTTATTATTATTTATTATTATTATATACATAATCCATGCCTCGCGGCTCCATCCATCCTTTTATAATCCACGAATCCATAAAACGAATTAATCACTCCTCTCCATTCCGCTTTCTCCTCCATACACACTTCCAGTATATCCAGATAGATATGTTCCGGTGTTAAAATCGCCATAGTTTAACCAGTTAACTGCGGAATTTATCGCGGAACGTAAGGCAGGAATGAGACGCGGAATGATTTTACGATGGATGTAAAGGAAAGTAAGGAAGAATTACATTTTTATTCGATAAGACATTAGTTTTTCTGCAAATGGGTTCTTGCGGTAAATAATAATTTTTTATTTTACACTATGAGTATAAGGGTAAACTGCGTGAAAGAAAATTTAGGACTGACGTGTATACACGTCGAACGCAGTTAACTGGTTAATAGCGCCTAGCCAGAGGGGAGGATCCGAGTGCTGGAGGAAGGGCGAGAAATCGAAGGCTCGTGGAAAAGTTCGTCCCTGAGCCCTGAGTCGGTTCGATCCGCGTCGCTTAGGTCTCCAACTTTCTTGAAATTGGCCGATCGAACGTTACATTATTTTGAGGGCGAAACGAGGACGATTCGCGGGGCTGCAGCCCTGTTTCGCCCGGATTGCCGGGCTTTGGGACGTCGAAAATACAAGGCGGAGCTGCGATTTCGATCGGCGTTCCCGCTATGGCGGGGACCGAAGGAATCCGATCGCGTCTTGAAATACGATTTCAGCCGGGGATTGGATTAAGGAGGAGGAAGCTGGCGCGTTTCTATCGGCTCGCGCGTAAGAATCTCAGTGCCGAGGAATTGAAAGTTTCGAGGGGATTAGAATAAGAATAACAATGGTATTCGAGGATAATCCGAATTCAGGCTCGTCTTTTGCTCCTTGTTGCAGGTATGTCGAGCCCCCCTCCCCCCTTTTGTCGCCTCTGCGCGGATGCATACGTACGTATCCGTTTCTACCGTGCGCGCATTTATCGCGTTGAAGTTCGTGCATCTCGATTATTAAACGCCTGGCGCAGGTAAGTCCGTTTGGAATTTTTTCTCCCCCTTTCAGGGTTCGCCTTTGGAGTCCGGTAAGTAGTGCCTTTCTTCAAGTTTATGGTTATCTTAGTTGGATCCTTGTTGTTTATGTAGGGCGATATCGAGGGTGCGTAGTGATTTAAATAAAAGTCTTCGATGTCCACGATGAACAATGAATGTAGTGACTTAAATAAAAGTCTTCCGTCCACGATGAACAAGCTACGATGTATATACACAAGGATCACAGTTAAAGAACGACTTCTCGCGGGTTATCGAAACTCGATATGAAGAGAAATAGAACTTCATCATTCATGCTGTTTAGATTCCTCGATCTCACTGTATTTCTTTATTCTACGACATCTACGACATTTTGTCTACGATATCCAGTCTCTCTGGTGGCACCTTAGCGCCCTGCGGGACACACTAAACACGCTTCGTTATTTAACACCAGTCATCACGCTAAACGCGTTACATTACTCCTTAACTTACACAATGCGCTCTAATAGCTCTAATAGCCCCAGCGACTGTCGAATCTCTGAGACATAAATCATCGTCGCGAAAGGGTTACAAAGAAAAAGAGGATTAAGAAAACATCTCAACAGATCCATAAAACGATTCCTACTCTAGTCGAGAATCATAAAAATCCTCGAAAAAACCACGAAGTGCAGTAATCATTTCAAGAAACCACCAAACAGTCGTTTCCACCTCTTACTTAGGTTTCCTGTTAATACATTCAAACTTGGTGTATTGCGTAGTCGATGGAAAGGAACGAAGTGGAGAAGGTGAGAATGAGAAAGGGTGGGGGGCAGGTGATCGTAAAACGATTCTTAATCCAGTCGAAAATCATAAAAATCCTCAAAAAAAGCCACGAAGTGCAGCAATCATTTCAAGAAACCACTCGGTCCACGTCCAACAAGGACAAGAACCGCGCCAAACGAGAAACACAGATCCAGACTTGGTGTCGCGCGTAGTCGATGGAAAGGAACGAAGTGGAGAAGGTGAGAAGGGTGGGGGGAGGGAGGGAGGGAGGGAGGTGATCGTTGATGCCGCGGCCGAAACGACAGAGGCGAAGAGGCGAGGAGGGCCGAGGGGCGCTGCGGTCGGCGGCATTAGGGGTTTTAGGGAGGCTTTAGGGGGCACTCGGGGAGAGGGCGGAAAGGCCAGCATGGGATTTTGGTCGAGGCTCGGCCCGAGCTTGCACTGTTCACGGCGATTAATTCATTGCCGCTTACCGCATCCCGCCGCAAACCGCCTTTTGCACCACCTCGTCCACCCGCCCCTGCGGATCCACCCCCTCGCCCCCCGCCATTTCCACTGGAATCCCTCTTATGCCTCTGCGACCTCAGGGGGACCACCTCCTCCTCCTCCTCTTTCTCCTTCTACTCAACATCGGGATTTATGACGGAATTGTTTTCAAGGTGCTCACCAGCTCGCGAGCCGATTGTGGGATCAAAGTCTTCGACGTTTGGTTCTTCCCCGATATGGCTGGATCGCGTGACGCGTGGAATGGATTCGAAGGGGTGTACAGTATCGTCGATAAGTATTCGGATGTCTAGAATGGCGTGCTTCCCTGGCAGGGTGTAGATTTGTATTCTGTAATTTCAAGGTTAATTCTGAGGATGAGTGTAATTCTGAAGGTTAATACCTTTAACGACTATCGGTTACGTTTTAGAAATATATCTAAGAACACCACGTGTATCTAAAAAGAGCGAAGAGCGCAAAAAGTCCACCGACCGCTATAATAATTTACAATTAGTAAAATTACGTAAGAAACCCCGGGAGATGCACCTTTACAAAATCCCGCAGTTTTTCCAAAACCAGTCATCTCGATCTCCCGGTTAACCCGCCTCCCGCAACTCGTCCATCTCAGCTCCCTACATACACCCAAAAGCACCACGTATCTCTAAAAAGAGCAAAGAATGCAAAAGACCCACCGATCGCTATAATAATTCACATGCCGTAATAAAACCACGTAACAAACACCCAGGAGGTATACAGCCTTACAAAATTCCTCAATTTTTCCAACGAAAGCCCCCACCAGTCATCTCGATCTCCTAGTTAACCCGCTTCCCGCGCCACTCGTCGATCCCAGCTTCGTAGGCCAGCTTCAAAGGGATTCCGGGCTTGAAAACCCAGCTTTGAGGGAGCGTTTAAGATATCCAGTCGGACACGCCTTGGGAGTGTTCTCCAAGAAGGACGCGGGGGAGATCCAATGGGGGCTGTACCTGCGGAACGTGGCCTGGCGACGACTTCCAGGCGATTCAGCGGGGACAAGGCGCATACCAGGAGGAGGACGTGCTCCGTGGCTGGTACTGCGTGGCAGAGATCGATGCGCCCCACCTGCGTTGCTGGGCTGACGGTTGCGTAAGCGTAACCGTAGGAGCCCCTCGGCCGGCCGCCGGGAATTTGAAATGCAAAACGGAAATGCGAGTGGATGCGGGCGCGCGACACCGCCTGGGATTTCCTGCGGCCGCGGCAACGATATGCTCGGCCCCTCCGCTATTTTTCTCTCGCGAACTTCCGCGAATTGCCATCGCGCGGAATTCCACCGATTCGCCCGATGGTTATTCCGGCGGGGCTGGCCGGCGCTTTGGGAAACAAGGCCGAGGGGAGAGTCACGCGCGCGTATTAACACGTTGACCGCCATGTCGAAATCGTAAATTTCGCCCAGGGCGCCGCAGAGGGTATTTTGAGCGTTCGAAATTGTGCAATCGCGGGATAATGGTGGATATGGTTGTGTGGCTTGTCCGAAGATTCGAGGCTGAGAAATTATTTTGGTAGGACACATTTGTATGGAAAAAGGGTTTGTGTTTAAGACTGGAACTACCGAACTAGTCAAAATGATGACTGGTTACTCGTTTCTTTAAAAAATCGTAGTGCTTTATAGGGATGCATTTTTTGAGATTTTCCATGATTTTTATGCGGTATTTGGATCGTTGTATTGATTTATTGCAATTTCCTTTTACTCTCGCTTTTTTTTAAAGATGTATGTGGTGTTCTAAATATGCCCGGGAAGTGGCTAGTTGTAGTGTTAAAAATTGTACGTTTTTTTAATGATTCGTGAAGATTGTAGGTTTTTTTATTGATATATTTGATTGAGTCATGGAGTTTATGGATTATGTATGGAATAATATATCCATAGGAAATGTATATAATAACGATAACACGAACATCCGCGTGTTTTAATAAGCGATTAATACGTTAATGCGAATTTAATAGCTCGCGTGGAAATTGAAATTGTTATCGAAGAATTAAGGCCAATCGCGTACGATTATGGCAGTGTCAGAATCAAACGTTTTCATATTCAGCTCTGTAGCAGGTTTTATCGAGTTATGCCTCGCATTCTTAACAAATTCAGCGCTCATTCGCATAATTCGTCTCGCATTCTTAACAAATCCATCGCTCATTCGCATAATTCGTCTCGCACTTTTAACAAATCCATCGCTCATTCGCATAATTCGCCTCGTATTCTTAACAAATTAAGCGCTCCTTTGAATACTTCGTTTCGCATTCTTAACAAATTCATCTCGCACTCTTAACAAATCCATCGCTTATTCGCAAAATTCGTTTCGCATTCTTAACAAATCCATCGCTCAATCGCAAAATACGCCTCACATTCTTAACAAATCCATCGCTCATTCGCATAATTCGTCTCGCACTCTTAACAAATCCATCGCTCATTCGCAAAATACGGCACACATTCTTAACAAATCCATCGCTCATTCGCAAAATTCATCTCACATTCTTAACAAATTCATCGTTCATTCCCATAACTCGTCTCGCATTCTTAACAAACACGATCGTCCGAGCAAGAGCAATAGAATTCGCGGCGGTGAAGTCGGCCCGCATAGGCGAAGCAGGGCCGCGAAACTCCTCGATTATTCGAATAGATTGTCCATCGATCCATCGGCGATTTCCATGCGGCTGTCGTTGGCAGGAATTGGAGTTAAATAAAATACGCAAGCCCGGCCGCGGTCCTGCCTGCCTGCCGCGTGAACATTTTAAAGTCGAATTCCGGCGCTTTAAGCGCGGGGAAAATTGCTTTTAACGGCATATCCGTCAGTCGCATTATCGGTCGGGAATGGGGGAGTTAGGAATTATGGTTTCATCCATCCTGGCATGACCGAGTCAAAAGAGAGGGATTTCCGGTAATTTCCGCGCCCTAAAACGTTTCCGTCAATGGCACCAGATATCGCCGAATAGCGACGTGAGTTTCCTAAGGCCCCTGATTTCTATGAACCGTGATTTATCGTGCTTCAGGAGCCCTTTCGAAGGTTTAACGACGTCGTCACTCGTACGGGAGTGCCTTGGATCAATCGACATCGCCGAAAATCGCTCGAAAATAAACTCGGTTACCTTTATCTCGATATCGGGATAAGGAAGGAAAAGAGGTTCCTGTCCACTCCTCTGAAGAATATCGATGTATCTCCTTGCATCGTCTGTTTTTTTTTTTTTTTTTTTTATCGATCGTTATCACTTTTTGGAACTAATGGGTTACTTGCTGGTGGATTGTGAATTGTAAGAAACTTAGGAATTTTTGGTACTTTGTACAGTGAACTATAATAGAGTATTAATGATAAATCACGAATGAGCCATGTCTGTATAAATTGACAGAGGTCGAGGTCAGTTTGAGAATCGGTATATTCCTCCAATTAAAGTAAACGTACTCGTAGTTTTCGTTTTTCATATATATTTTTGATTTTTCGTGGTTCATGAAAACCTTCATCGGTGTATCGTGCTTTCGCGATAAGAGTAGGATATGAAAAATATTGCGTAAAATGTGCCGCTTAAAAATACTGTGCACCAGTGATATTGACTGATGTTTTCGACCGTGTCTTTCTCGCGCTCTACTTTTCGTCCCGCTCAAATTTCATTCTCGCTAATGGTACACTGCCAGAGGGCCGCCGATGTCAGACGCTAACGATACAGTCCTCCCTTTGCGGGATAAATCACGTTTCCAAAGGCCGCGAGCGGCTCGTCCTCGAGGAGATCCTGGAAGCGCCGGGAAAGGAATTACAAATCGTATGGAGAAAGCGGATCATCCCTCTCTATACTCCACATCCCTACTGGAATGCCTTAAGCTCCTTTCTCGTTTGATAGCCGCTTGTCCGAAGCTCGAACCCATCTCAAAATGGAATGCGCCTGATGCGTCGAGGATCCTTGATTAATAAAACAATCGCAGGAATTTGCGATACAGGAATTTATTATTAAGGAAGAATTTCGGAAATTCACGTTGGCCAATAAAATCTGTACTTCGAAGCTGAGTGGTCTATCGTTAAAAATCCTTATCGTAAAGTAGCCAATATTAGATACTTCAACGTGGACTGTGCAGTGAAATACAAAGTCACACTTGTCTTATAGTCTCAGTTTCATAGTCTTATGTTTCAGTGGAGAAGAGAAAGAGAAACGAAGCAAAGGCGTTTCTAAAGATATCATCGACAAGGTGACATGCAAAACCGCGTCTCCAATTAATTCCCCCGATGCGTTTGCCTCGATATTTGTACCTCATCTCGATAATAAGTTTCAAACAAGGGCTTACGATCCTCCGTCATTTCGCCAGCGCAAATCCTCTTTGGCCCTGGACGTTATTCGGGGCGATAAGGAGCCGCCAATGAAATTTATATCTTTCCCTCGTGTTTCCCCAGGCGACGCGCTGCTGGCCAGCCATAAGCGCCAACCAGGGCGTCTGTTTTGTTCATTTTCGCCTCTGTAACCCACAAAAGGGGGAGGATAAGATAATTTTTAGGGGTTACGATGATGTAAATGGATAGAAGCTTGGATTTTTACGTGGGAAATTTGAGTTTGGACTTCGATCATCGCTGTTGGTGTTTTCTGTGTTATATTCATACTGTAGCTTTATCTAGCTTGTAAATAGTGGGTCCTAGGCGAAATTATCTTAACAGCTGCATCAATAATAGCTGGTGAAATTAATTAAAGAAGAATCAGATGTGCAAATCAAGTAGTGTAAGTTATACAGAAAAATGGAGAAAACGCTAAATAATGATGTGAACATTTTTCTGTAAAATCAAGGCGAGAGCCGCTGATGGAGGCAGTCGACGGTTATTATACCACTGGGCCATATTATTACTCTTACTATTATCATTTCATTAAGAGCCCAAGCAACCCCTTGTCACACCAAAACGAACGACTCGTGCAAAAGACACCGTTTACAAATATACCCATAAAAATACCGAATAAAAGCAGGAAAGAAAAACGCAGATTACGAAACACCACGCCTTATAGACACCAGCGCATAACCACCGTTAAAAAAAAAAAAAAAAAAACCCTATATTTCCGAGCATCGAAAAGCTTTCCCAAAAAAAATTCCACAAAATTAATTTCAAATACTCATAAATACTCCGCACGAATTGCCCCCGTTGTACTTCCCCGCTAATAAAACGCGCGGCAGCAAAAAGTTTCACGCTATCCGATAAACGACCCTCTCGAAAGCCTCTTGACAAAAACGGGGAATTAAAACGGCCATTGCGAACGAGGCGGGGGTCGGGGGAGGGAGATTTTCCAGAAACATTTCGTAGTTCGGTATCGAAAACGATCCCACACGCCCGCCCGACTTTCCCTATCCGCGGCGAATCGCTTAACTACCGCGCCGGTGATTAATTAATCCATTATCATTAGACTGATTACGCGCGGGGCCGGGCCTGCTCTGTCAAGCCTAACGGCGGAGTCAACAATGCGACCGGTTAAAGGGTTCCCTCACAAAGGTCTCTGTCACGCCGCCACGGCCACGGCTCAAAGATAGTTTTTGTCGAGGGCGCCCGCTAAAGGGTGAAAAATTGAGCCGCCCTCCGCGGGGGGATGATCGAGGTATTTGTCCAAGGGGACCTGGTCAGGGAATTTCTGGGGAGGACGAAGTGGAAAGTTCGGCGGATAAGAGTGAAGATTGGCTGGTAGCGTGGATAGACGAATTTAGGCTTTGACGTTTGTTCGTGTATTATAATTAATCGTGGGTTCGTGGATTGTGATTAATCGCTGTTATCGTTGATTTCCTTGTTCGCGTGCTATCGTTGTTGTATGTTTTGTATTTTAATCAATTCGTATTCGTGATCATCTTTATATGCCTTGTGTTTTAATCAATTCGTATTCGTGATCATCTTTATATGTCTTGTGTTTTAATCAATTCGAATTCCTGATCATCTTTATATGCCTTGTATTTTAATCAATTCGTATTCGTGATCATCTTTATATGCCTTGTATTTTAATCAATTCGTATTCGTGATTATCTTTATATGCCTTGTGTTTTAATCAATTCGAATTCCTGATCATCTTTATATGCCTTGTATTTTAATCAATTCGTATTCGTGATTATCTTTATATGCCTTGTATTTTACGACTATTCCTACCAGGAGTGGTTAAACGACCGCTCAGTGATTTCTTTGAAAAATCGTAGAACTTCGAGGCGCGGTTACTTCTGAGATTTTTTATGATTTTCTCGTAGTGTACGGATCGATTAATTGATCTATCGACATTTTTCCTTCGTCCTCTTTTTTTTTTTAAGGATATATTTGGTACGCTTAAATCTGTCTGGAAAATGGCTGGTGGGAATAGGGTTAATCGATTCGTTTTCGTGATGTCGTGCATCGATAGACGAGATCGGGTGGTTCCTGGATCGATTCCTCGAGGTAAGCGGAACACGTCGTTATTCCGTCGCGCGTTAAAAAAGGGAACGAATAAACCGGAGGAAGGGGAGTGCGGAATTCGCGAATTTGTATTTACCTTCGGTTAGAGCTTGTTTGATTTTAAATGCTTGTTTGCGATTAATTCGCTTGTCAATATCACCGCCGTGCTTCATCCGTCCTTCCTTCCAACGGCTTCATCGTCGCTCGTGATAACCAAAACGCGATTCGTAATGAAAAATTGGCTATCCGAACAAACTGCGCGCTCTTGGAATTTTACCTTTCGCTCACGGAGTACACCACGAGCCTATATTAATCCTTGTCATCGATCAAATGGATTTCTCAAGCTCAAGGATGCTATTTCAATTTCCTTTCCTTTCGAGCAACCATAGTAATGATAGCACGCCTGGTAACACGTCTCACATACGAGCCGTTCAGTGCATACATCGATTAACTCCATAAAACAAAAAGTTGAGAAACGCGATGAAATAATGTATATTGTTTTTTAAAATTCCTCTTATAATATAAATTCAAATATATAATGTAGAATGCATAAATACGGATATAGCTTTCATCTAACGGCATGTAAAATTAATAAGAAAGAATGGCCCAAGAAAAATCAAAATGGCTTCTGAAATAAATTATTACTTATTATTCAAAGATCCAAAAAAATTTTGCCGCTTAACGGTGTTGATCTTTATCATTCGGGAAAGTTATTATAAATATAAAAAGCTACGACTATACCGAGTACTTTGGCGCTTAAATTTAAGATTTTTCAAAAAGTGGAGTTAATCGATGTGTGCACTGAACGGCTCATATATACCACATTTACTTTCCAACTCCCTGCGAATCAATGCCATCCGCGCACGATCACAGCGGACAAAAGCAACGACGCAAACCTGGAGAGAAAGAAAAAGAAAAAAAAACAAAGACAGATAAACGGATAGAAAAAAAATACACGAAGAGAAATAAAATAGGAGAAGCGACGATAAATGGGGGCAAGGAGGGAGCAGCGATTTTTCCAAAATAAGGAAGGTCGAGCGCCAAGAGACAGGCCGCGATAAAGAACAGGTTCGGTCGGGCTGCGGGGGGGAAATTAATGTTTGTTGCCGCGGCTTTTTACCGCCGATTATCGGTATCACCTTTATGAAACCCAGCAGCCGGGGCCGCAGCGCCGGTAAAGCCACACCGCCTCGTAAACACCGTTCGATTAACGCCAATTCCCCAATTATTGGCCGCGCCAGCGAGCACCGCCGGAGTGCATTTCGGCGTCGCCTTCCGCATCGCCGATGGGGGCCAATTTTTAGCCTCCCCTCCCCCTGGCCCTCCTCCTGGCCCCTCCCCCCTCCGCGCCTCCTCGCCCCGCCCCCTCGAAATCGAGCCGTTTTCGGCCGCAGCGCTCAGACCTTCGGCCATTTTTCGTTTAGCGGACGCACCTCGTTTTCAATGACGACTCGAATCGGCGCTTTTGTTGTTCCACGGGAATCGTCGGGGAATAACGGCGGTTGTAAAAAGGAAATTGGGAAAATGGGAGCGGGGATATCTTCGGCCTGGCTGCTATTACGCCGGGAATCGACGAGGCAGGGCGCTTCGAGTATTTACGATTTCGGTGGCGAGGAACGGGCGGCGGTCGCAAATGCGCAGCGGGCAGCCGCCATGGCGGTGCGATGTCAAAAACTAAATAAACTTAATAGGCTTCGCCCCTGGTATTCTCGGGAGGGCTCTGCCATTCCGGCCCGAGCTCCGCGCATTATTGCTGGATTTTTGCCGGCTCCCCTGTATCGGATAAACCGGGAATTGGGCTTTGATGAAAAAAGTGATCATATCCCCGGATCGCTTTGCGCGGCCCTTCGCTGGATGTTGAAATATTTGAAAGCAGTTTCGTTGGTTAGCCTGTCGATTTTGGGCGTTTACGGTGTAAATCATGGTATATCTATCGTGGTGCGGTTCTTAACGCGGTGCTAGATTTGTCTTTGGGGCTTTGGTCGTTGGAAATTCGACTGGGAGGTTATGTTGTCTACTATTACAAACTCATTGGATTCACCGTTAAATGGCTCCTTTCCTATCCCCTAACTTTCATTTAAACGTGTAAACTTACATACTTATAAAATCTGGAAAATACTGGAAAATACTGGAAAAATGTGAATTAATCAATATAACGTTCTACATACTACCTGAAGATCATGAAAACTCTATGAAAATTCGTCCTCGTAAACCTCCACGATTTTTAAAAAAAAATCACCGAGTTCGCTTACCGGTTCTACCGTGTGTTACTAAATCCATAAATAAACTCATAAATTTCGAGGTGAGATATCCTGTCGTCGAGTCGAGCGGATTAGCAGTCACCGGCAAAGATGAGGGAAACAAGGGGAATAATCACCTCGAGGGCGACGATAAATGCGCATTGACCTGCCTTCGGTTAACTAGAAGGCTCCTGGAGGCGCAAGGGGCGGATTTCTCGAGATAGATCCTGCGGCAAGCTCGACCAATGCCGCCACAACACCGCAAGGCTCAACTTGGATAGTCGCATAGGGATTTGGGGTTTAACGTTGGTCAGGTTGCACCAACAAGCCTCGAAACCTTATCTCCAAATCGCTGCGATCCCGCGCCTCGGACATCCCAAAGGGCCGCCAAACAGTTGCCCAGGTTAGCCGCGATTAACGACGGCTTATAAAACCAAGCTCCATTCGGAAAATTAGGGCGGAAGGCGCTTTCGGTCGCCGAGTTTCTCCCCCTTGGTAGCGCCTTGGGGTTCAAGGGGCAAATGGACGACCCTCTGTAATCGGAGATGCGGGCGAAGCGAATGCCAACAAACGCGCCAGGATCTTATCGCTTTGTTTAGATGGAAAATAGGTTGCTTTGATGGAAAGCTTCCAGGACCCATTGTCGCAGGAAATACCAATATGGCTCTCGTGTTTTTATCCCGATTTGCAAAGATATTCGTTAGTGCTTTAATGTGTTTTCTCAAAGCTTATGGAATATACGTATACTCCGTGTTGTATGTAGTATTTATTCACAACGCTGTTGACTTAAGCGTCCATCGCTCATATTCGATCCATCTTCTCGCGTCGAAGGGCTCGAGAAATTAGCGGCCTCGAGCTTCGAGAGCATTGGTCGTTAGCGATTCCTGCTTCGCTCGGTGCTTCACTCGAGCCCACAAATCTCCAGCATTTTTCCAAGTCTTCGAGCGCCGGCTAAATCCACACTTACGATTCGCGAGTTCAGGAGTGCAGAAGCGTACAGCTCAACGGCTAACGAACAGTACTTGCCGAAAGCAGCTTCAAAGTCTTCGACTCTCGACCTCGAGATACCTCGGCCACCTAAGCAGCGATCGCAAGGACCGCGCGTAATTCCCTAAAAAAGCATCCAGGGCAAATGAACGATGCGGATCCTCCCGAGAGCTTTCCAGAGGATTAAAGACACCGGAGATCCAGGGAAGTGCGAGCGAATTCATAAGGAAGAGGTTTGGGTCGAGGGGCTGCTGGTAGCGGGCAAGGATCATTTCCTGGGATCAGCCGGGATGGCGATTAATGTTCGCCAACCGATTCACGGTTAACGGAGCCAAGGCAAATATTGTCCTTTCGCCCCGCACTTTTCCAGTCTTTGACGCCGCGCTGGGCGGGCCTGGGTATAACGAAAGGCGGCCAGCGTCTGATTAAATGGCGGACCGTGTTCTGGCAGGAGTAATTAAAGAGCCCGGCGAAACCTCGGCACGTCGAATAAACTTCGTATCCCGATTGTAAGAACGAAAGGTTTCCGGGTATCTTCCGCCACGGCAAAGGCCCTCCCTCATCGTCGCCCGCCATCCCCAAGCCCAGCGCCCTCTTTCTTACCCCCGGCAGGGAAGTTGGATTAGATAAGTTTGCCGTTTAGCCAGCCTTGGATGGGCTTAGCCGATTCCGCAGGAGCCTCTCTCTCTATCTATTTCTCTCTCTCTCTCTCTCTCTCTCTCTTTCTCGGCCTGTCCGCCCATTCGTCTGACTCTTCCTGACTTTAAACAGAAACCGAGAAAGAAGCAAAGGAGAACCAGAGTCTAAATAGAAAGTAACAAGCAGGAAATATGGCAAAGCGATTGGTTGATTTTTGGGTGCTTTTGGTTTTCTTCTGGGTTTTGTCTCTTTTGCTTCGACAGTTTGGGTTTCTTCTAGATGTTTCTTTCTTTTTCTGCTTGTCTGTACCTTGTTTGGCTTTTTTCTGGATTATTCTCTCTCTCTCTCTTTCTCTCTTTCTCGGCTTGTTCGTCCATTCGTCTGACTCTTCCTGACTTTAAATAGAAACCAAGAAAGAAGCAAACGAGAACCAGGGTCTAAATAGAAAGTAACGAGCAGGAAATATGGCAAAGCGATTGGTTGATTTTTGGGTGCTTTTGGTTTTCTTCTGGGTTTTGTCTCTTTTGCTTTGACAGTTTGGGTCTCTTCTAGATGTTTCCTTCTCTTTCCGTTTGTCTGTATCTCGTTTGGCATTTTTCTGGCACCCCCTCCCTTTCTCTCTCCTGAATATCTCACTCCGTTCACCCATTATCCTCCTCTTTAACGCGCCTCTCGCACAATTCTTTCGATTCTCCACGCATCAACTCCCTTCGTCACTCTCAACCGCTCTCTCCTCCCCCTCCACCTCCCCGCTCTCTCCATCCCCCCCCCCCAAACCCCGTATCCCACGGTTCCTCGTCCTCTCCCGCGCAGGGCCTGCTCCCAGTTTTGTTTGGTTTGGTTTGGCGCCGGAATGGAGTCTTTGGCCGTCCGTAAAGCGGCGCTCAAGTGGTTCCCGGCTACCATTGGCCCGGCAGTTCGCCATTCACCCCCCCCCCCTCCTCCCTCCTCCACAGACGCTCGCCCTGAAAACTTTCGACTTGACGAATCCCCGTTTCCCACTATACGCCAGATTCAATTTCCATCGATACTTACCGCCGAGCATTGTGCGGCTTAAGGCCTTCCCCGGGTCTCCCGATACTTCCGGAGAATTGACCGTGCAAAGGGCGTGAAACGAGCTCCCCCTCCTCCTCCTCCTCCTCCTCCTCTCGCCTGGAGAAATCGGGAACCCGATCCGCCCTCCTGGACTTGCAAATCCGGGAATTCTGCGTGGGCATCGAGCGGGGGCGGCCTCGTTGCGATTTAAGTCGGGGCGCGCGACTATCGAGACCCGCCAGCTGGTAGGAGGGGAGGGGAGGGGAGGGGATATTTTATTGGGATATAATGCGAGCAAACAGGGCGGACGTAAGCTGATATTTAGCGAAAGTGAGCGAGGGATATCGTTTGGCGAGGATGGGAGTCGGGGGAAGATCTCCTCGAGGATACGTTCCGTGGCGGGACTCGGATGATACGATACCGGAGTGCAGCGGGAAGAGGCGCTTGGTGCTTCGATTTGAGGTTAGGTTGGCTATTGCGTATTGAATCGTTGGATCTCGTTATCCTGGTATTGTTATTGTCCTCGTACGTTATTATGGTTATAAGCTAATCGTGTTTTCTTTCGTGTCTGTTTTTGATTATTCTTCCTTTCGTTATTGAATTTTATTTCTGACATCGACTGCTAAGGTCCTCCGTTTAAGGTGGCTTGGGAACCACGAGAGGTGCACTGTATATGTCACGAGCTGATTATTAGGGATTATTGCGTAACGCCTAACACGCGATAACTCATATCGATTATTTGGTATGGAGTTTCCCTCGCTGTCGCGGCTCTTTAAACCTTCCCGGAAAAGCGATGTCGAAGAAAGCTTTCGATAAAGGTGTGCCACTACACTGGCCTCTCATTCAAAAAGAAAGTCACTATACCATCACCATCCTATACGTTGTATCCTTCAAAAGCGCAGCACGCGCGAAAGTCTGGCATTTCCTTTACGCAACACGATACACGCGAAAGCGACTACAGTAGCGTACCCTGCGAAAGGAGGAGCCACGTGTCGGGGCGACAGCAAAAACTAAGCGAAAGATCGAAGCCAGGAAGCTCAGAGGAGAGAAGGAGGACGCGAACTTCCCAAAGCACACGCCCAATTTCTCCCTCCCCCCTCTCCCTTCAGAGATCCCATGGTTCGCGGAAATAAACTTTTGAATCTCTCCCCGGCAAGAAATCGCGGGGGGTCCGCGCGGCGCCCCCAGTGACGAATGAAAGCGTCGAGGCAACGGAAGGATCCGAAGGACGAGAAAAAGCACTTCTGGATATTGCCGAAATCGAGATCGATGCGTCCGCGGGATCTTTTTCCTGCGCCTCGCCCTCCGAGTTGGGTGTAGCCACGAAGGAGAAGAAGAACAATGCAAATAGCGGTCGGGGGCCCGGCCCACAGCGCGGCTCGGAACGATCCTCGGATGCCATTAGCTTCGAACTCCACTTTTCGCGGCATCGTAAATATCGGCGATACCCGGCCCCAGGAAGATAATCTACATATATTAAACCGGAGGGAGCCCTCGATTATTCTAGGGAGTGCCCTCGCCGCTGGGAATTTGTTTTTGTGACTCCGCGGAAAGTAGAGGCGGCCGGATAAAGGCTTGCGCGGTTAAATGATAAAATCGATGGCCCTTTGCGGGGAATTCGGACCGGGGGGATTGCCCTTCGAGCTGGTCCCTGGCTTTGAGTATTGTTTTCCCAGGGATGTGTGTTGATGAGTGAATTTGAGTATAGGGATTTTAAAGTGTATGGTGATTTAGTATGAAAGTGTAATATGTGTGATAGTTTGAGAAGAGTGTTGGGTGTATTACTTTTGTCTTCCTCAAATTCGATGGATAGTACTTTGAATCGGAAATGTGTAACTAGATTTTTTTAGAGCGAAGTTCGAATTTTGGGAGAAAATCGGGGGAAGCAAGGTTGTGTATCTGATAATTTATTGTTATTGCTGTGACAGGGATAAATTAGTCTTGCTCTGCGTTGTGATCCTTTATTCTGACTCGTGCAACTCTGCTGTTTAAGTCTGACACTTATGACCGTGTCTGCGTCTCTTGTTTCTCTTCTGGGCTACGCCCTTCTTCCCTAGGGGCACTGCACGCATTTTCTCTTATTCCCGCACATTTGCAGGACCATTGGAAGCTGGGAGACTAACGTTTTGCTGTGGCCTTAACTAAGCTGCCTCTGTGTTTTTTTATGCTTTATTTTGATGGATAACTAATTAAGGTTTTTAGCAAACGATTAAGAGAGGGAGAGAGAGAGAGAGAGAGAGTATTACGTCGTAGGGTGGTGCGTTGTTGGTAATTAACTTTTGACTTTTGCATCGTCGTTTTTAAATGGTGTGCGAAATTGCAAATATTATCCGTAATTTAGGAATAATTTAATAACAGGATTTTTATTAAATACGCTTTTATCTCACCACGTTCACTTCGAGTGTTTGTCATTCCACTCGGTGCGCGTTTATTGTTTAATAAACGTGTTTGAGGGAATTAGCTCTCATACCTGCCGACACTCCCACCTTTTTCCGCGCTAATTAGGTCGCATAAAAAAACATCCTGCGTTTTTAATTAAAGGCCGACATCAAAAGTTAATAAAGTCGTGCGAAAAATTAATTCTTTAACCTACTTACATTCCTGCCCTCCCCTGCACTAACTCGACGTATTTACGCGGAAGTCTATGCAGCGGCTTTACAAATGTGTTTGTCGCAAACGTGTTTCTTCCACCTTCCCCTGCATCAGGAAAAACCAATTTGACCAGCGTGATTACGAATTACACGACTAACCAAGCAGTTGATAACCACGACCAACCAATATTTATTGCTCAAGACTATGCTCCTCGATTTCATCATCCCCATCACGATCGCCAATCAAGTACAGTGGGCGATCATTTAAAGAAGAAATCCAACGACCAAAACTCTTACGAAAAATATTTGTTTGCATAAAACATTTATCTAAAAAGTATTTATTATACAATAATACATTGTACCGCAAAGAAGTAAAATTATTTAGCAAAATATCCATATATCCCAATATTAGCACGTGACCCAAAAGTTACATCACATCAATAGATCAATAGAACGATTCACACTCCACCCGTAGAACCACATAAAAATCTCAAAAAGTGCCCGACTGGCGAGTAAAATAATTTTCCTAAGGAATCACCGACCAGCCGTTTTCACCTCTTCGATACGTCCAGTGTTAACCCAAAGCTCGTCGCGCCAACCGAAGAGAGGTTCTCCACAAATCAGCCTATCGGTCTGCTCACACTCCCGAAGCGTGTTCTTATGCTAATCCACGCTCCACGGCTCCCGTGAAGATGTCGACTTAATTTCCCGGTCCCTCGAGTAATTTGTTCCGGATAGCGGCGGGCATTAAGTAGATGTAGACCCATCCAGGCCCCGCTGCGCGGTAGGGGACGGCTGTCTCCTCGGCATCCACGAAACCGAGGGACGAACGATGGCCAGGGGTAATTTTACGGAGGCCGAGCAGGCCAGCTCACCGTGACCTTTCATCCATCCTCCATCTTCCTCCTGATCCTCCGTCATCGCTGCCCCTTTCTTTCCTCTCGCCCTATAACGCCTTAACTGCTTATTTTCCCCGGCGATACGGGAGACGCGTGGCCGATTAGAGGGGGAGAGGAATTAGAAGGCGAATCTGGGGGGGGGGGAAGGAGATAGCTCGATGCTTATTCTTCTTTTTTTTTTTAATTAATTCTCAGCATCGAGCACTGAGGTCAGTTGCTTTAGGATGCGCCGTTTAAAGTGGACCTCGCACTGCTGGCGATGTGCGCATGCGTATAAAGTAGAATATTCTTTAGAGGCGGATTATAAGGCTTTGGCACTTTGAACTATTGGGTTGGCGGGTTCGATTTTGATTTCGAACCAACGACAAATAAGGGCTGCTCAAGTGAACGTGACAATTTTTTAACTAAGTTTGCATAAAGAATTCTAATTCTAATTGGAATCGTTAATTTGCATAAAAATTATAATTCTAATTGCAGTCTAATTTGCGATCGAAGTGCAATTCGTGAAAACATTCTCGTGGGTTGGACATTTCGAATGCGTAAATATACCTAAAAATTCAACCAAAATCATGAGAAAGTGAAATCTGCGATTACTCACTCGTAACCCAATAATTAGGGTATTAATCAGGGTGTCCAATCCGTTGGTGATTCAGGGCGTTTAAAAAAATTTGGCACATAGATTGACCCAACTGCGGATGCGTGGTTATCGGTTTGCATTCGAGATCGACGGTGGACGAGAATCGACGGCTGACGCGGGTGAAAAGGTATCCGTTACCCCCTTTTTTTTTTCACCCGGGGAAATAAAAACCACAGTTTGCATCGTCAGTAACCAGATACGCCTGTGCGTCGTTGGACAGCTCATTTTATATCGCATCGCGCGGACAGGAATCGCCCGATGGATTATCGTTCATCGTGAGCACGAGTACGTTCTTCGATTTTGGCGATTTCGAAGCTCCCCCTGGCGAAGCTACGATTCCACCACGAGGAACAAATGCTCTCCATCTCCCAGCCTTATACACCGCGCCACGCTTCGCGCTGTTTAAAGCGATTTACACCCGGTGGACGAAGCGGAAGATGTATAACGCGTGCTTCAACGTGGACAGAAGAAACGAGCGGGAAGAAAGGACGGTTAAAATATTGCGCTGCGCACGGCTGACAAACAGGCGTGGCCCGAAAAACATGATTTCCCACAGTGTGTCGGGGAGCAAAACTGAGAGGAAAAAGTGGGCGAGCTGGAAACGTATAGGCTAAAGCTTCCTGTGCTGGATAAAGTCAAGGAGCATCGCCCTGGAATGGACTAAAATTTAGATTGCCTCATTTCCAAACGTTCCATTTGCGAGAAAATATCACCCACGTATCCAATACTGAAAAAAAAAAGGTAAAACGATAAAACGCTCGTTTCTCTCTCTCTCTCTCTCTCTCTCTCTCGATTCCTTTACATTCGTAATTTTCCATGGGATCCTCGAAGATAGCCAATTAGGCTTGAGCTCATATCCCCGCAAGAAAGTCCCATAAATAAGGTCGTTTTCATGCCGGCCAGGATACACGGAGCACGGGCTTTGGCTTTCATTCAATTATTTCATCGATCCGTGACGTGACTTGTTTATCAATGGCCCGTTTTCGCCGTCAGTCAAAACCGCGACGTGCACGAACGAAGAAGCCGGAATAGCTTTGATATATCAATTACGCATTTATTCGTTTATTTGCCCGGGCTCTCCCCGTCATATTGATTTATATTTAGCGGTGGAGCGATGGGCGTAAACAGGGAGATAAATAATAGGCGGCTCGCGGGGGCCGTTCGCGCTCCAAATACCTTTGCAGCTTAATGAATATCGTTTTTAAACGAATATTGCGTTATGCGTTATGACGGCTGTTTTTCATTCGGAGAGGCCGCCCGCGCCACCGCGGCCAAGTCGATCCCGTTTAATGCGCCGAACGTATTTGTTTCACTCCGATTCCCGACAAAGCACGGCTCATCCTCGCCAATTACGCCGACGTTAAAGTAATTGCGCCGACTTGTCGCGAATATCCCTGGGCCGCCGGTGATTATTATCCGCGCCCACCGGCCGGACAAACGGTCGGTGCCGATACGTGTAACGCGTTACACGTTGTGGAAACGCGGAAACGTAATGTGGCAAGAGGCGCGCGCTGCTAGGATCTAATCGGCCGATTAACCTTGTATTACGTCCGCGCCGCGAAATTGACGAGCTCATCGTTCGAGAATAATCGGTCATTCGTGGTCTTTACGAGCTACTTATTCACCTATCAACGGTGTATTTTAACTCTGCGCCTGGTTTCCTGGAGTTGGGATTTTGATCGAGCCAATTCGACGTTTTTCTGTGGGATATTAAGCATTTTGGAATACTGAAATACCAATATAATAATTCATAATGGTATATGATCCAAGTTTATATACTCATAATATAATTCATAATTCAGATTTATTTGAAATTTGCTATCTTCGTGCTTCTTGATCGTATTAATTATATTTTAAATCGTAGTTCTTCTAAAGAGCGTTCGAAAAGTTTGCTCGATAAAGATATTTCTCCAAGGTACGCGAGGTATTCTTCGAGCAATTTTACGATAGTTTCCATAATATCGTAACGGGGCAAGGTACTGATCGAGCGTAGTAATCGAGCGTTAAACGCGATGAATATTAACGCGGATGTTTTTCGCGAATATTTCAAGATTACCAGCTTGGCTCTGTGCGGGGCTAATAGGATTGCATATCGCTTCGATATGTATGGTGTCATCTATAATACAAGTGTAATATACATAGGAGTAATGCGGCGTCCATGTAACTTAGCTGGAATATTAATAATACACAGGCTGGTTCGAGCGTGGTAGGCGCCAGATACTATTCCGACACGAGCACGGTCCTCCATCGAACGCGATAAATGCACTTCGAGCCGTGGCCCGCTATGCCCCTAACCGCGGGCGTATTATTTAACATATAATTACAGGATACACGAGCGCAAGGTAATCGCGTATTACTTATTAGCAAACACCGTACCAAATGCACCGTATCAACACCGTACCGAAACACGGCGAATACGTACGTAGCTCGCAGCGAGCGCGGGTTATAAATATCCCACATTATGGCTTCGCAGGCACCATCGTTCTTTAACCTTTTCCCTAAAACAGTCCAGCTCATCAAAGTTCCCTCACTGAACAAAAGTACGCGCTAGAAATATAATATAATATAAATCGTATAATATAAATAAACACGGTGCGCGTGGTTTTCGTATACACATTTTTTTCCATTTCTTGAATAACAATCGTGCTTAACAAAACGATCCTTCCTGTGATATAACGAGTATAGTTTACTGCTCGACCAGACCACGGTTATAATATCAAGCATAGTTTCCATTCTTAAATTGCACTAGTCATTTCAAAAACATTAGACCAATTACGATTCGCATGTTCTTAGCCATTTATATATTTACAAGAGGGAAGAAGAGAGAATCGATCATAACCTACGCAAACGGCACTCGTATACGATACATATCCATCGATGCCGGATATATCCGGCGCCCGTGCTCACGAGTCGTCTCCTGTACGCCGGACATATCCGGCGCTCGAGGCACGAGGGTTAACAAAGTAATCCAGTATTCCGGTCCGCGATCGTTCTTACTCGGTCCCATCCTCGACCGTCCATCCGCCGCGGGGTCCCGTACTCGCGGAGCGCCTCGTATTTATACTTACAACACACGTACCGCTCCTCGTTACCGTTAAGCCACACGTCGCAATGACCGTAATTGCGAGCGTACCTCGCATTACCCCCCCCCCCCCCTCCCTCTCCTGAGTCGAGGCTTAAGGGACAGCCCGGTTCGAAGTGCAGCTTCCTTCCTGCCCCAGTTCCGGCGGGCATTAATGCAGGCCGCTGCCAATTAATCCTCGTTGACGCGCAAAGTGCAGCCTGCTGGTGTATTTACTTCCCATAATTATCGGGCCGAGGAAGGCGCTATTGTAGCCGGATCGCCGTGCTGGGAATAAAAAGGGCGGGCACCGTCGAGGAGGGGAGGAGGGGGGAGTGGGGGCCGGAGTGGGGGGGGGGAGTTCGAAGGATAGAGGCGAGAGGAGCTCTTATCGGGCTCGTAGTCATCGTTAATTAGAAGGTTTACGGCGGAAGGCGCTATCCGGGAGAAGAAGCGGGTAGGGGGAAGGCAAAGCTGGTCGTTCCGGTAGATCACATTCATTGGCAGGGCCCGTGGTTGGCCCTTGCTCTCTCTCTCTCTCCCCCTCTCTCACTCTTCCCCTCTTCTTCTCTTTTCCTTTCTCTCTTGCTCTCTCTCTCTCTCTCTCTCTCTCTCTCTCTCTCTCTCTCTCACTCTTCCTCTCTTCCTCTCTCTTCCTCTCTCTTGCTCTCTCTTTCGCTCTCTCTCTCTTTCTCGCTCTCCCTCTTTCTCTCTCTCTCTCTCTCTCTCTCTCTTCCTCTTTTTTCTTTTCTAATTCCCCCCCCCCCTCTCTCTCTTAGTTACTATATATCTCTCTCCCTCTCGACGTCTCCTCCTCTCTCACCACGGCACACGAAACCCAAGGGGGGGGGTTGCAAACGGCGAAGTTAATAATAAAGAACCCGCCTTAGTCCCACGGCGTTGCCACCGG
The DNA here is from genome assembly GCA_038496175.1 of Ampulex compressa. Classification (NCBI taxonomy): domain Eukaryota; kingdom Metazoa; phylum Arthropoda; class Insecta; order Hymenoptera; family Ampulicidae; genus Ampulex; species Ampulex compressa. The sequence continues at coordinate 112,494 of JBCFXI010000675.1, forward strand.
GCTCAGTAATAACCGGGCATTTCGCCCGCAAAACTAATTCCTCCATCGGGGTAATAGCGAGGTCGCACGCCAAATCGTTAAGAGGGAGGAGAGGGAGGGGAGGTCGGTGCAACCTCCCTGCATACGTCCGGGTTATGGTTGCCCCGGTGGTTATGGTTCTTTTATCGCCCCCCCCCCCGGGTTCCTCCTTTAATAACCGAACATTTCGCACCGCTGTTCTCCGGGGGCACTTATCCGCGTTATTGGATGACACTTCGAGGCTGGCGAGCGGCGATGGTCGAGCGTTGGAAATTTTAACGATGGTCGACGATCGTGGCGGCTCCGCGCTTCGTCGCTTTGCAGCGCGATTGTTATCATCGCGCACCGCCAGAATGCTCGTCCCGGATCTGGGATGAAAGGCTCGCGCGGCGACACGCGCGCATCTTTTTCCCCTTCGAGCACCATCGTCGATAAGATTCATGCGCGATTCGAAGGGAAAGCAGAGAAATCGGCTGATGGTCTCGGTCATCGATGCCGCTATAAACATAACATACATACCATCGTCGATCGCGCCATTGTCGAAGGAGTGAGTTCGCGAAATTCGAAAAACCACGAGATTTTTGGACGCCTGGATCCAGCATCGGAGCCAAATTCCAATTCTTGCTTAGCTCAGAGATGTTATTCGATGTTTCTCGATGTATTCGTCGAGGATTTTTTTGCGAATTGTTTAGCATTCGGAGGCTCTCTCTCGGGAGTGAATTGTACGCTGAGAAAAAGTTTCTCGATGAAAATCCTCCTAACGCGGGAGGCTATTGACGCTTAATTAAAGCTTACCTTCGGCGCAAACACGAGTAGGAATGTTCATTGTGGCGAATTTCGGTGTACATACTTGTGGACAGTACTGCATTTTGATGGTTCTTGCGTACTATGCCAAACAGTTTACTATGTTATTATGTTTACTACGTTGAACGGCTGACGTCAAGGGAGGTAGGTTTCGCCCTCTGAAACTGTGCAACTTTGCATACCGGTGTGCGGAGCTGGAGCTTATTTAGTACTGCACGGGGCCCCGTATAGCGCAGGTATCGTGTTTAAGCAAAGCATTTGACTCGCTTTTTTTGGCCACGTTATACAGACTTGGAAAAACTGACGAATATTTCTGGCTCTCCTCGAAACACGCTCAAATTTGCATTTATTTTTGTGCGAAGTAAAATGCATCGTACACGCGTGTACTTGTGAGTAGGTACACTTGTTTCGACCCTCTAGCAACTTGGTCGAACAACCGAATACGAATACGACGTAAGGATTTAAAATGTACTAATGTTACGGAGAGAAAGTGGTCGAAGGTATTCGTGGCCTCAAACTCCCTAGATTTTTTATAAATGACAATTTTTATAAATTATATATTTATACATTTCTATATGATTATAAATATATTTTTATAAATTATGAGAACAATAGTATATCGTAATAAACCGTGTCTCTATAATTTTTCCTTACACTCTCCTCCACTCACCCTTTCCCTTCGTTCCCTTAACACTATTCCTACCAGCCATTTTCCAAACAGGTTTAAGCGTACCAAATGTATCCTTACAGAAAAAGAGGTCGAAGAAAAAGTGTCGATAGATCAAATTATCCATCCGCACGCTGCGAGTAAATCATGAAAAATCTCAGAAGCGTCCACGCCTCAAAGTTCTACGATCTTTCAAAGAAATCGAAAACGAATAGTCTTAAAAGCTAAAACACGCTTTACTCAAATACACTCTTCTTCTCATCCACGTAAAACATCTTCAGTAAAACCCCTTTACAGTCACCTACATGATAAACACATACTTTCTCTCAGAAACGACATGAAAATCATTCCATCCCAATGTTAATTCCCAATTAACAATAGCGCGCCACTCCTCCAGAGCTCCAACAGGGAGCATCATAGCGAGCAGCTTCATCCACGATAAAACTCGGCGCACGCCCATTCCTTTGAACCGGCGTATTCCAGGAAGCGGGAAAATAAAGCGAGAGGACAGCGCGTATCTAGGCACAAAGCTGCGCGCCAGAGTGGCTTCACGTTGCGAAGGATCGGCGCTTGCACGCGGGGCGCAAAGAAGCCCGTATACTTGACCGGAAGAATTATTAATGTGGCTCGCTATCGCACGGGCCAAGGAGGAGCTCCAGCAGCAGCAGCAGCAGCATCGTAAGGCGATGAAGTAATTAGGGATGCGTATTTCAAAATGGTCCAGGTCCTCGCATATTAACATCGCCTGGCGCGGAAGGAGCGTTAATAATCACTTAACGGGCCTTAAAGTTGCATCGGCCAGGTTGCCGGGGCTTAGTTTTGTTCGAGATTTATGGCGGTGTAGTTTCGAGAATACGGCCACGATATAGTTATATGGGAAGGCGGTTGGGGAAAAGCCACGTTTTCACCGTTACCGGCAAGCGAGCGCGGCAACATTCATCGGGATTACCGTCACCGAGGCTCTGGGTATTTCGCCTTGCCTTTGAGGAGAGGCGCGATGGATCGCGGCAGAGCGATTCGTTTATTGTCGCGGCGAATCCTCGCCTGGCGATCGACGAAGGAACTGTTTCCCGTATACTTGCGTACTCCGCGTTCTTCGTTTCTTACCTCAAAATCATTATCTCCGAACCGCCGAAGCGATCTTTGGCGCGTTGCTTCTGATAGAGCACGATCGCCGTATGCGGCGAGGAGCATTCGATGCGACTCTCCAGCACTTTTCTTCGAATCAAAACGAAAAATCAATGCTTTCCGCGAATCATCGCTTTCTGATAAAAAATTCGACTTTTTTTAACACGATGAAAGAATATGATGTCGTTTGTTCGATGACGTGACGTTTATTAAATATGTTTGACAGAGTCATACCAAGCAAACAAAAAAAAATTAAGGTTCGTTTACAACGAATGTTCCCTATCGACACATTTGTATCTTAACGCTCAGTTCATACCGGTACACCTGATATGTGTACTAGAAATTATTTGTGTACTAGAAAATGATGAGAAAGAAGCGGAGAGTCTGTATGTACCTACTGGGTGTAATAATTTCGTACATATTTTGCGACTCTGGGACGCTTTCTTAACACTACAACTACCAAACCAGTCAAAATGACTGGTCAATCGTTTCTTTAAAAAATCGTAGCGCTTTATAACGATGCATTTTTTAAAGATTTTCCATGATTTTCATGCAATATCTAGATCATCATTTTGATTTACTAAAATTTCCCTTTACTCTCCCCTTTTTTTTAAAGATGTACGTGGTGTTTTAAATATGTCCAGAAAGTGGCAAGTAGTTCTAGTGTTAATTTGACCGTCCACTTTCGCTTTCCAAATCTTACCCTCTTCAGGATTTCCGCATTGGCGACGTCCTTGACACTTCACTACCTCTCCTATAACCAGACCTTTCCTTTCTTTTTTTTTTCTCCAATTTAACAGGCGTCGACCTCTAAGATCATTAGCCCACATCAGACCCCCCCTTCTCCCACCAGGTGGTTCCTCACCGCTTACAATACAAGCTCACAATACAATACAAACACTTACACATACAAACTCAGCATTCCACGGTCTCTAAACTCTCGCACCACTTTACTCAAATCCATCCTCGCGCACGGAGTACCAACTAACCTTCATCTCCGCGAAAGCGGATACGCATCCGCGGCGCGTGTCGCCGTAACTTTCTATCCGAATTCAAGAAACGACCGAAAAGTGTTCCCCTGGACTGGCTCGGCCAGCAAGGAAGCCGCGGCATGGATGCGAGATGATGCATCGTCGGCCGGTTAGGTAAATGTTGCATTTGCATCTAAAAGAGTCTGCCAGTAGTTTATATGAAAATGTAAAATGAAACAGTATTTCACATTGGATCCCTTCCGTCGTTCCTCCTTCCTGCCCCCCGCTCCCTCCCCCTCCGCCGCCAAACGGCCGCCCTAAGCCGCTCGCGGAGAACTGTCTGCACGAACCGCACCACAAACGCACCGAGCAAAATCAATTTTCATCCCTCCCCTCTCTCCCAGCTGGTCGACGGAGAAATTGGAAGGTTACCACAAATATTTGCCCAGACACATTAAAGGCACGCAACGGACCCTCCAGGCTATTTACGGCCGATTATCGTCGATCGATATTTTCCCTCGGAACGCTTAAATCTCGAATCGAGCCTCGTATCGATCGTTGCTTAAAGCTGGTTTTAGTGGAATCGAATGGATCGTTATTTTAAGGCTGTTAGGGAGGCGTCTTGAGGTATGAAGCGGCTGTGCTGTACAGGTGTTCGTAAAGGGATATTTTTTTACTATACGGGTTACACGAGGCCTGGATAACATGATGATAGAAAATTAGGTCGATGCGTATTGGAAGAGTATATTGAGGATGATATTAAAAATCGAAGATAAAAGATCTTGGAAAATCTCGTCTTTGAATTCTTTCGCGCGATAAGCGCACCGAGACACGCCTCTTAGCACTTGTTTTAATCCATATAATTAAGGATGTGTGATGTCAGTATTTGGTATCAAAATATCGAGCGCAGAGTCTCTAAGATATAATAAACTTTTCGATACTTGGGAGCTTAGTGACATGTGCTTTGCACGCGTTGCTTTCAAATCGAATGATAAACCTGTCGCGGTTAAGCATTCCTTTTTTCGCGCTTGGAGAGCTAATGGAGTTTGGCAAAACAGCCTTTGCCATCCACGATGGTCAACGAAACGTTACCGTGGACCGCAGTGTGGTAAATCCACCGGTTCGTTGGCCGTTACCTGATCCGGACCAAGTGGCGGATTTACTCCTGGCTTCTAAGAGGCGATAACTTGCGGTTATGTTATCGGAATTGCACTTTAACGCGCTACCGCCGGCGCAGCCGGAAGCAGCCCTCTAATGGAAAATATGATACCACCCTTTACCGGATAAGAACAAAATCGTTTGCCGGCAACTCGATTCGACGTTTCCAACTGCGACCTGGTTTTCCAAGCGTGCATGTAAGAACGCCTCGCACGAGCGTAAAAACGGAGGGAAGGGATTTGCCGTGATATTATGCATTAACCTAAAGCATTTTCGTCGACACGCCGGTAATGCCGTATTTAATGATTTGTTACGCTGCTCGGATAATGGAGGCAATGGTAAGCGCGTTTCTATAAGAAAATTCTACGCTGCGCGCGAGTTGCTAAGCTTAAAACTCTTTGGATCATTTATGAACAATTGTTATTGTTGTGTATGCACACACACACGTATGCACATATATATCTGGATTTAAATGTACCGATTAAATTGCGGTATATAGAGCCACGCTGGTGTAGTGGACGGAGGCTCATACTTCCACGCAGAAGAATCTCGTCCATAACTTGATGATCTTCCCATGCGACACGTATAATACAGTAGCTCTGGTAGTTTGGAACCCACCTTAAACAGTCCCAGCTCAAATCACCTTACCATTCGGTGCTCAGAACGAATAAAAAAAACTCGCGTTGTACTCTTAAATCTAATAATCATTCTTTTCGAGTAAACCTACTCGTTCAAGTGAACCTCTTAAATCTAATAACAATTCTTTTCAAGTAAAACTACTCGATACAAAAACGATCGTACCATTCAACCAAATTACAGTTCTGCTTTTCATCACTACCCTTCTTCAACGTCCATATAAACACCTCAGCCTAAACGACGCAACCATCGAATACAGTCATCGATCCTCAAACCGGCCTAAACCTCCTCCAAGTCCGCGGTCCACTTTTTACTCTCGCCAGGGTCGGGCGCTCGATGCAGATTTCTCAGCGGGTGGTCAAGCATCCCGGCCAGCCACCATCCGCTCGTTCCGGTTGCGCGCCGGTACTTGCCCGCCTCCACCCTCCTCCGCGCGGCGGGGGGCTTAAACATCGGCCCGGTCGCCGAGGGAGGAGGCACGTCTGTCGGATTAACGTGGCAAAATCGCGACAGGCCGTGGCCCGGGGCGAGGATCGCCGTGCCGGATCCTAATGGCCGTTGGAAACTCTTCGCCCCTCTGAATATCCCGCATACATCAGGAGGAGACGGCCGGCCGGTGCATAATTGAAGTCTCGTGTAAGAGGACGAGCGGCAAAACGAGGTTGGAATCACGAGGCTTCTCCTCGGCGCGCGCCACTAGACCGTACGAGAAATGACCCTCTATTACTCAGGAGCGCTCAGGGGGTAGTGCGGCGAAAGCGACTTTGATAACGCGCTTAACTAAGCGACTAAACGGATGTAAATCTATGCAGATTGCCTGCTGACAAAAATCTCGCGCTCTCTCGACGTGCGGCCTGCTTGTCCCCTCCCCCCTCCTCCTGCTTCTATCCTTCGCTTCCTCCTCCATCCCCTCCCCCCTTCGCCAGACCACCGCCTCGCGCTGCCTCCCGGAGGCGGGTGGCACTTAAAGGACACCCGTGGGACGAATTAGGTCGCTAATGGCGCCTCGGCGCGATGGGCACCAACTTCGAAATGCTCGTTGTTTAACGGCGTGTCTACATCTTCCCCCCCTCCTCCTCCCCCTCCTCCTTCTCCTTCTAGCTCATCTCCCGCGCCAGGGAGCTCTTTGATCCAAAATGCCTCGTTTGTCTTCCATTATCGTCCGCCGCTCGGATTCGCGGGCATTATACTTCTGGATCCCCGTAAGATGGCCTTTCGGGACAGATGTGTCTTGGTGGCCCGCTTTCGTTCCTTCAGGATCGTTTAATCACGCTACCCGCCTCGTTTGTCTCCCCCTTATCGTCCCCGTCGCCTCGACGGATTTTCGGGGATTATATCTCGCGCTCTTTCGCGGAGCTCGCCTCTTGGACGCGCCTTCAGCCGCGAGTCCCATTGTTGCGGATCTTCCTGGCCGGCCCTGGACATTTTGGTATCCTCCCCGCTCCTTTGTCTTCCGCCAACGTGCCTCCGTTTCCAGGTGTTTCATCCTCGAGACTCGGGGGAATATTTTTCTCGGATGGAGACGCATTGTGAGCTGGACACTCTCGACGCTGTTTTTTCTTCGTGTCCGTCTTGGATTTTCTTGAGAGTCGGCTGATCGCGTCGCGTGTCCGCAGGATTCTTGGGGCTCTTGTTCGTGAGGATGTTTTCGAGAGTTGTGTCTTGAATTTAGGGATCGTTTGATTGTCTGATTGTTTTAACGTGAAGGAATGGCGATGTGGTCGACTGAAATCCTAAGTGCGAGATATTGAATGGAGAATTAAGACTAGGACTACCAAACCATCAATGACCGGTCGGTCGTTTCTTTAAAAAATCGCAGTGCTTTATAAAGCTGCTTTTTTTTTTTTGAGATTTTCCATGATTTTCATGCAGTACTTGGATCATCATTTCGATTTACTGAAATTTCCCTTTACCCTACCCTTTTTCTAAAATGTACGTGCTGTTCTAAACATGCCAAGAAAGTGGCCGGTAGTTCTAGTGTTAAGAATATAAAGTGTGCTGTTAGGTGCTTTGTTAGATCTAGAATCAGTGATCGCTTTTAAACTGATTCCTAGCAAGGAGATTAGGGTTACGATACACATCGTGTCTCGAATGTCTAAAAGATATTTTGATGCTTCCAATGCTCATTTGTCGCGTTGCTTTCCGTTCATAGTTCTGTTCACGATCTTATTAAAAAATTTAATCAACGGATTCTTTGCCAAAGAGTGTTCTTAAATATATCGATTTTTCTGTCGCAAACGTTGGCTGCAGACTCCCGTCCGCTCGATCCATAATGCTCGTTACGCCTCGACGGTGACGCTAGGAAAAAATCTCCGCCATGCGTAAAGATCCGATTGCACGATATACATCGTTCACGGAACGCGCGATTATCGCCCTGTTTGTCGTTAGGAGTGTCACCGTACACCATCACGTCCGCTTTGGATCTTTTTCATCTGGAGCACCATCTTTCTTTATTCGTGGACTTTTTAAAGAAAAATATAGGCTCGGTTGAAACGTACAGGCGGTTATAATTTGACCGTTTTTCCATCGAACGCTCGATCGTTTACACGGACAAGTACTTCTCCGGTGTTTTTGCACAACAACCATTAAAACCATTATCGTCAAAAATAACAAAACACGATTTTGTACGTTCGATTTACCTCGCAAATATCAAGGATTTTCATAACCATTGTTATAGCGCGAAATAAAATAGCGGTTAAACGATCCTTCTTTGTTGATCAAATAAAGATAATAAAATAAATAAATAATGATAAAAATAATAAAACTCGAGGCACGTCGATCGATTCGATCAATTCGTTCGACACGCCTCGCCACTTTTCATTCGATTATTCGTACAACACTTTACACAAGTCGATCCAAGAAAACCTATCGCGCTTTCTCGTGGCGGGGCGAAAAATTCCACGCGTCGCGAAAACAACCCATTGACCCGCTCCGTTCGAGTTTTCGATCGTGCCGCGTCCCAGCGAAAAGTTCGATCCGCGGATCGCTTAACTCGCACGGAGATGGGAAGGTGCGCCAATATAAAACGGTCAATGAGAACCGTGGATACCGACACCTAGCCCAACTCGACGGCTCGTTTGGATTGGTCTGCCAGAGAGGCTCGGGGCAGGGTAACAAAACCCGTGCAATGTAAATGTATGTAGATTGCTCGCTCTTTTTGCAGCTCCGTGGCGTCGTTCGCCCATCGTTCTCTCTCTCTCTCTCTCTCTCTTCCTCTTCCTCTCTTCCCCTCCCCCCTCTCTCTGACTCTCTCTAACTCTCTCTGACACTCTCTCACTTATAGTATCTCTTTCTTCATCTCTCTCCCTCTCTTCTTCTCTCTCTCTCTCTGACTCTCTCTAACACTCTCTCACTTATAGTATCTCTTTCTTCATCTCTCTCCCTCTCTTCTTCTCTCTCTCTCTCTGACTCTCTCTAACACTCTCTCACTTATAGTATCTCTTTCTTCATCTCTTTCCCTCTCTTCTTCTCTCTCTCTCTCTGACTCTCTCTGACTCATAGTATTTCTTTCTTCATCTCTCTCCCTCTCTTCTCTCTCTTCTCTCTCTTCTCTCTCTCTCTCTCTCTCTCTCTCTCTCTCTCTGACTCTCTCTGACTCTCTCTGACTCTTTCTTACTCTCTCTGACTCTCTCTGATACTCTCTCTCTCTCTCTCTGTCTCTGGCTCTCTCTGACTCTCTCTCACTCACAGTATTTCTTTCTTCATCTCTCTCTCTCTCTCTCTCTCTCTCATTCACCAACGCATACACACTCTTTCTCTCTATTCCCCTCTTCGTCCTGTATTCACTTCCGTACCCTCCCTCCCCTCTCCCCCCGTCGCCATCTCTCTTC